>JBBPDJ010000004.1:9440632-9452257 GCA_037974625.1 Cucumis cinereus | reverse complement strand
TATATATAATTAGCCTAATTTGTAGCCCTTATTTGGTGGCATAATTGACAATTTTTCAATATAAGAAAAAATAATTATAGTTTAAAACCCTAAACCCATAATTGACAATAAATAATTATTTACATTTAAAATAAAAAAGGAAAAAATCAAGTAGAAAACATTTTAGGTGTTAAAATCATCCATGTAAATAAGATTTGCTATAATTTTCATTCTTCTATGCATATTATTTCTTAAATCATTTAATTTTAGATTATTATTATTTTTCTTTAAATTAAAATCACTCTACGTTAATTAGGGTGTCAAAATCATCCATGAAGGAAAGATTTACATTAATCATTATTATTACGTTAAAATAAAATATGTAAAATAATTAGGAAAGAAACAGAAGGTGTAGATTAAATGGGGAAAAAAGATATATTAATTTAGAATTTATGAATTTTTTTAATTTAATTATGAGAAAGTCGTGTGTAGCGAGTACACGACTTGCATGAACAGTAAAATAAACCTATTTTTTATAATAGTTTGACCAACTACCCTACTTTTATTTTTCTTTTCAACCTTATCTCATTTTTGTCATTATTTAAAAAAAAAAATCTATATTTTTCAAATTAGTCCAAATTTTTTTTTTATATTTTTGTAAATATTTTTGTTCATTTTGCTATATCTAAAAACATGTCTTTTAATTACCGACATAGATATAAGTAGAAATAATTTTAAATTACAAAACTGTTGAAAATATTTATAAATGTAACAAAATATAATAATCTATACTATTTATCGCGGATGGATGATGATTTATTTTGCTACATTTGTATATATTATAGTTTTATACCATTTTTCTTTTAACATAAAACATGTTTACAAATTAATTAATAATATTTATATTCAACTACAAATATAATATTAATATCCAGTATATTTAAAATAATTTTTAAATTAGAAGTTTTGATATGATATTTTATATTCAACTACAAATATAATATTTATATTTTGAGTTCAATCAGAAAAAAAAAAGGACAATTTTGTCACATAGGATTCTTTATTAATTTATTTTTCTCTAATTATATTATTAGTGTGTAGTGTATTAGATATAGTGGTAATTAGGTTTTAAAAAAATAAATATAAAATTAGTTGAACAAAAGTCTTCCATGATTATCACTTAATTATTTATTTAGAAGATGTTAAACATTTTGTTGACTTGAAAATTCTTCTATGTTGCAATAATCTAAAACATGTCATTATTTTGGTTATTATAATATGAATTATCTCTGATTTAATAATTCAATTTGAATAATTATTAAATTATTTTAAAAATAATTCAGTCATGTTGCTCCAATATCTTTAAACTTTAAAAAAGGAAAAATGAAAGTTAATTGGTGAGCATGGACATTAATTTATTAAAATTTGATTTAACAATAACTTATAATATAACAACTCATTTACATGTTATTGTGTGCTGATTTAATAAAATATATAAATCCACCATTTCAACCAAATTAATAAATTTATATCACTGCAGTTGAATTTTATTTTTTTGTTTTACTGTATGAGATTGTTGGGAACTAAAAAGATACGGATAATAAGATATTCAACTTTAAGGATTGAAATTGATATTACATGAAAAAAACTCATGTTGTGGAATATAGGTTAGATCTAATATCCATAAAATTTGTTTAAAACATATTTATCTAATGAAATTTTTATTTAAATTCCAACAGTTAGCTTCATTTTTCTGAAAGGAAAAAGAAAGGAAGTGTTCTCGTCTAAGTTTTCTTCAGAAATTAAAGTCCTTCTCTGTGGATATAGGCTTTATTTTGTGGAACTATGTAAAATTGGTGTGTATTTTCTCTTCTGCTTCTTTACCTCCATTCTCTGCATGTTAGAAATCTCCATTGTTGACAACCTAATTTCACAAAGATAAAAGAAAGTTGAGAGAATTCGTAAGTAGAGAGAAATTACTTTTACTTTTGTTTTCCATATAGAAAAGAAGAAGTGAGTAATTGCTTTTCCGGTTAAAAACTCCAACCAAGTGTAATGAAGAAGGTTAGAGGCGTGACCTCTTCTTCATCTTTCATTTAACCTAATTCAAGAAGATATTTTTTCCTTTCTTTGTGGGCTTCACTTCTTCCACCTATTTTGTCTTTCATTTTTTAGCCTAATGCAAATAACACAAAATAGCCCAACAAAGTGGTATCAGAGTTCTTGATTATCAAGAAAACAAATCTTGGAGGAATAAAGATAAGAAACAAACCTGTGAATGACAATGGCAAGAGTAGAAATTCAGAAGTTTGATCGTAATTGTGATTTTACTCTTTGGAAGGCAAAAATCAAACTCTTGCTTGGTCAACAAAAGGCTCACAAGGCTCTTATAGATCATTCAAAACTTTCAGAAACTATAACCGAAAAGATAATGAAGATATGAAGTTAAATGTCTATTTTACTGTATTCATTAATATTTTGACTATTTTGCTATATATGGAAAGTCTCCGTAATTAAATCACTTATTTCCATAATTTTATTTTCAATTTACCTACCAAACCTGCATGAAGTAATTGTTTTTAGTATTATATTTTATTAATACAAAATAAATTAATAAGATAAAAATAATTTAAATAAATGTCATTTTTTACGAATTTTTTAATAAAAAAATACATTTAATTTTTTAGTTCAACAGTTGAGAGTAGGAGATTTAAACCGTAAATTTTATAGTAACCAGAACTAAGCTCTCGTTGGTATTTAAATTTTTTTTTGGTGGTCTCTCTCTCTTGACTTTAAAGTCTATACTTATGTAGTTTAAGAAGACATCGTTTTAAAAATAAAAAATTATATAATTATTTTGTTTCATTTATGTAACATTGTCAAAAATGACAAAATTAACAAAATATACCAAAATTTTAGATTATATCGATTATAGACATAGATAGTGATAGAAGTCTGTTAGTGATTGATATGATCTAAAATTTTGTTATATTTTGTAAATATTTTAAATGATTTTACTATATTTGAAAGTGTCTCTGTCAAATGTTTAATTTTTTGTTGATTGAGTTATAAATGTTTAAAAATTGAAATAAGGAGAGTACATAATTTTGAATATTTGCATCACAAAGAAACTCCAATCTCTAAATCTCTCTCTGTTTTCTGTTTTTTTTTTTTTTTTAGTATTTCTATTTATTCCATGAAGATTTTGTTTATTTAATGATAAAGAAAGATAATATATAAAAATATAGGTATCTTTTTCAAATCTAAGATAGGTAAGATTTAACAAATATTTTCTTACATAATTTAGCCCAATAATGTTTAATCATATTTCTTTTTTCTTATAATAAAAAAATTTATAAATCTCATTATAAAAAATAGAAAATAAAAAAATTGAGTAGTAGAAGTAAGGGGGTTTGACTTTTCTTACTCATATTTTCACAAAGCCCTTCCCTCGCTTCCTTCCTCCATCCAATTCGATTCCTTCTTCATCTGATTTTACACAATTCATTCAACAATCAATCACTTTCCTTTTATTACTATACTGTTTTGACCAAATTTCCCCACTTTGATTCTCCCCATTTTATCTTCTTCCTTTTTCATTCTTGGGTTTGTTTCCTGTTACCAATCCAGCTTCCTTCTTTTTTATATGGTCCGTCGATTCTCCCCGAATTCAATGCCTTCTTTCTTTCATCCCACGGTTTCTATAATCAACACTTTCGTTTTCCCTCGTCATTGATTTCCGTTTTCTTCCACTATTCTTTCTTGCCCTTTTCCCTGATTTTGATTCTTGTACTTGGGGGAGAGAGAGAATCTTACTTAATTAAACAAGGAAAAAAAAAAAGAAGGGAGAAATATGAGGATGGTGAAGTCTCAGATATGGCAACCCTGTAAGAAGAAGAGGTCTTGATCGGAAGGATCTAGAAAAAGAGAGAGATATAGGGTCGGGCAGAGAGAGAGAGAGAGAAAGAGAGAGAAAGGGGTTATCGGAAATGGACGGCGGCGGTGTGAGGTTGAAGGCGGCGAGTTCGAGCAATGGTGGAAGAACCCGCGTGGGAAAATACGAATTGGGTAAAACCCTTGGGGAGGGTAACTTTGCCAAGGTTAAGTTTGCTCGGAATTCGGAGACCGGCGAGAACGTGGCGATCAAAATTCTTGATAAGGAAAAAGTTCTTAAGCATAAGATGATCAGTCAGGTATTTTACTTTTTTATTTTCAGTTTTTCCTTGGAAGGTTGCTTTTACTTATCTGAGCTTGATTGTTTGTCTAATCTAATGTTTGGCTGACGAGAAAATGGAGGAGGAAGGAGATAATAGTGAGTACTGTGCGGTCTGTTCTTTTTGTTTATGAAAATTTGAAGAAGTCAAAAGTTCATTTGGGAACTTTTGCTTTTTGTTTTTTTCTGACGGAATGACAAGTTGGGTAATTGTTACTGTTTCTCATTTTGGATCTTAAAGAATTTGAATTTAAACCAAGTAATGGATTAAATATTGAGGACGAAGACCAATTCATTTGAAAGAACATGGGTGTGGTGTAATCTGAGTTTGGACTTTGGACTTGGAACTTTTGTTTGTTAATATCAAATTCACGACCCACGTTTTATTTGATTGGAATTGTATAGGATATCACCTACTGATTGTTATTTTTCCAATGGGACGAGCCATTTGTCACTGTGTGATTTTACATAATGTGCATCATTTTCTTCATAGTTTTGAACTCTTAATATAAAAAAACTTGGAGAAGATGGCTAAAAAAAAAGTACCCCCACTTCACTTTTTGGTCATCTTTAGACATACTGGATTTTTTAACATAGCCACTAGTCCACTACTATGTTGAAAATCAAACTACCCTCATCCTTTTAGACTTGTATAGTAGTATTATAGCTTAATAGTATAACTGGGTTTTTCAATGTATTTAAAAATCAATCTTCCCTTGGTTGGCTGCCATTTTATGGAAAGACATCCAAACTTCCATACCTGCACATAAGCTATCCCAGAAGTGAAAGCATTGAGTGACATGAAAACTTTTGAATGTCATCGTAATTTTTCCTTGTGGTCAATAAAGGTCAATGTCAATAATTAAGGGTTTAGAGGAATGGGTTCAAACTTCAAACCATGATTTCCACGTCCACCTACTTACTATTTAATATCCTATGGGTTTAATTAGCAACCAAATGTAGTAGCGCCATCCAATACTTGATCTTATTCTTAACTGACTGATTTTAAATAAAAAACATCTTGTGTGCTTGAGAATTAATTGAATTAGGAAGAAACTGTTACGTTGCCACTGGTGTTTTTCAATGCATGCATGAACTTATGCTTTTACACGTCATACTTTCGTTTCAGACTCTTGGAACGGGAAGCCTTCCGGTGGAAGGTTTTTGGACTTTCTTTTTTTTTTGTAAAAAAAGAGTCATAACAATCACAAATAAGCTCTTGATTATTTTTTATTTATTCTTCTGTTTGCTTTATGCAGATTAAACGTGAGATATCAACGATGAAATTAATTAGGCATCCAAATGTCATCCGTATGATTGAGGTTAGACTTGTGCCTTGTTGTTTGAACTATATTGTTATTGTTCATCTACCTTAATGCTCTCATTTTAATTTATAAGTTTATTTTAATCTATGACTGTTATTCCATGTGCATTTTGCATTTGAGATGACATCTAGCAGATCTTTTGTGTAGGTGATGGCTAGCAAGACCAAAATATATATTGTGTTGGAGTTTGTCACTGGTGGGGAACTATTTGACAAGATTGTAAGATTGTGATTGCTTCATTATTCGGCCTTCTTACATGTGAACAATCTTTGGATGGAGCTTTACTTTTTTTTTGCCTGTTCTCTTGTGTACTATTTTGGGACCAGGTTAGTAGAGGCAGGATGAAGGAAGATGAAACAAGAAAATATTTTCAGCAACTTATTAATGCTGTGGATTATTGTCATAGCAGAGGTGTTTTTCACAGGGATCTGAAGGTTTATTTCTTCAAAATATTTATAAGAACCTCTTAACTGACTCAAGAGATTGAAAGCAAAATTTCTTTGATGATACTAGATTCAAATACTAATATAATTTACAATCTCAGCCAGAGAATTTGCTGCTTGATGCTAATGGCGTTCTTAAAGTTTCAGATTTTGGTTTGAGCGCACTACCTCAGCAAGTTCGGGTGAGTTTGGCAATGTCATTTATTATATGGTAACTATAATTTTGTGATCTTATTTGAAGTCCAAAATAAGTGTTACTAGCACTAAGAAAGCTGCCTTCTATAATCCATTGAGCCTTCACCTAACAAAGTCCAATTACTAGAAATGTTTACTTTTCAATTTCTGTAATGACCCATCTTTCCTTAGTTCAAGGATCGTATTGGTAACTGATTTTAAATGCTTCAGGAAGATGGATTACTGCACACAACATGTGGGACACCAAATTATGTTGCTCCAGAGGTATATTATATAATTATATTCGATTAAATTTTGGTTCACTTTTATTTTGTTTGTTTGCATACAACTAATCCACTTAAATGTATATTTTAGGTGATCAATAATAAAGGCTATGACGGGGCAAAGGCTGACTTGTGGTCATGTGGTGTAATTCTTTTTGTTTTGATGGCTGGTTATCTACCCTTTGAAGATTCCAACCTGGTTGCGTTGTATAAGAAGGCAAGTCTCCCTTTCCTGAACCTCTACAGGCACCGTGAAGAAGAAAGAGAGAAGAAAAAAGACTGCTTGTCACTTATTTTCATTAAAGCTCTATTATACCTTAATTGTTTTCCCATTTTGTTTCTTGAACAAGAAGAATATAAATGCTCTTACTCAAGTACTTTTAGGATTCACCCAAACTACTTTTACCTATCTGTTTCAGTCAGTCACCCTAATTTGATGAATGCTTAGTTTGGGATTGTTGGTAAACATGATTTTATAAAAATGACGTATAATAGGTTGCAAATTAGAGTTCGGTAAATTTCAGGTGCAGAGCTCAACAAGTTGGTTACTGTGGATTAGAATCCTATAACTGGACAATTGTTGCTCTTTTTCTCTCATAATCCTGCACCCGTCCATTATTGGTTAAGCGTCTATCCGGGATAAACAATTGCCTTGATAACTACAATGACTATTTGTTTATCAAGATATTGATCCAACTATATATTTATGTATATGCATGTGTGTATATGACTGATTTTTTACTTTTAATTGCCTTTTGTTCTGATTCTCAGTACTTGAGTAGTGTTCTTTTTTAGACGATTATGACGAGAAACAATTCAATTTGTATAGCGTTGCCCGACTATATGTTGGATTTCTCGATTGTATGCTCTTCAATAGTTCTCTGTTAAGTTTTACGTTCATTCTATCATCAGATACACAAGGCTGACTTCACTTGTCCACCATGGTTCTCTGCAAATGCAAAGAAACTTATCAAAAGAATTCTGGATCCCAATCCCTCAACGGTGTGTTCTTGGTCCTTCCTCAATTTGGTTAGAGTACTTTTTATTTTTTTCAGCCTAGCGTTTTTCTTCAAAGGTGAAAAGACTCCAAAACCATTCTAGTTTAATTACACGGAATTTCTAAGAAGCATAGATACGGGCATGAGACAAATATAATGATACTGACTGAGCAAGGACACATTTATTAAAAATCAGAATATAAATTTTATTTTGATCATATATAGATCATTTTTATACAATAAGAAAATTTAAGTCAATTGGTTCATGTATTTTTGTACTTTAAAAATTAGTTTAATATCTGTATCTATGTATTATACGTACGTAACAAGTGTTTGACCCATTTTCACTTTGTACAACTAGTGGTTGACATACTACTATTATGCCAAAAAGTGTCTAATATGTGTCCCAACATCAATTTTTGGAGTGTCTGACATGTAATAAAATTTAGACATATTATCCAAACTTAAGCATTCGTACTTCTAAGATGAATTTGGGGGAGTAGCGAATATAACATGGATGTGAATCTACTGATCAAATGAGCAAGTGTAAGAATTGTATTCCAGTATACATTTTTGTTGAACCCTTCAGCCTTGATTAGAAATAATATTAGTTTACTAATCAATTGGAGTAAGCATGAGAATTTTATTCCATTTTACCTGCTTGTTGCCTTTCAGCTTTGAATTTGTATTGAAATTGGCCATATTGATGATGTTCTTATGTATGTTAGGAATGAGAATGTGTTTCACTAGAGCTGATTATTATTGAATAATGAACCTATTCCTATTAATTAGCATTTGATATACCAGCTTGATTTTTGCAACAGAGAATTACTATCCCAGAGGTAATTGAGAATGAATGGTTTAGAAAAGGTTATAAGCCGCCCACTTTTGAACAAGCTGATATAAGTCTTGATGATGTGGATGCTATCTTCAACGAAACAGGGGTAAGCAAAGTACATTTGGGTATTTCTATTCCAACATTTAAGCGTGATCTTCACAATGCCCTTGGCATTCAGGATTCGGGTAGTCTTGTCGTGGAAAGGAAAGAGGAAGGATCTAAATCCCCTCTTACGATGAATGCATTCGAGCTTATATCTAAATCTCAAGGACTCAACCTCAGTTCTCTTTTTGAGAAACAAATGGTATGTTTCACTCTAGTACTTCATTATGGCATTTCTTAAATGAGATCAAAGTACCAATGTAGAAAAGCTTTATCATTATATCTCTTCAATGACATAGTTTTTGCTTCTAGCAATGAAAGATTGCTACATTGCAATATATTAGTTGAGCTATCCAGGCACCAACTCTTTGGATTTTCTCACAAACATGAGTTGATGAAAATTGTGGTACCAGGGGATTGTTAAACGGGAAACAAGGTTCACATCCAATCGACCTGCGAAAGAGATCCTTTCTAAAATTGAGGAAACTGCAGCGCCTTTGGGTTTTGATGTGAAGAAAAATAACTACAAGGTAAATATTGTTCCATTTGAAGTTGATGATGATAAATTTGGTAAGAAATGCAAGTTGTGGAGGACATGATGGATGCCAATTGTAACTCTTTACCAAAGTCGTCAAAAATATTTTTTTATTCATTAAGATTCAATTTTATCTCCAAATCCTGAGTGTATATCATAATCTGGTGTATTTCTTGTAGATGAAACTTCAAGGTGAAAAAACAGGTCGTAAAGGCCATTTATCAGTGGCAACAGAGGTGCGTTACTACTTACTTTTTTTTATATATATATATTCTAGAAGCGTCTATTGTATGCCAATTAGTTGAGCTATGATGGTATTATTTTCAGATTTATGAGGTTGCTCCATCACTGTACATGGTTGAGCTCCGCAAGGCTGGAGGAGATACATTAGAGTTTCATAAGGTAGTATCATCGTTAATGTAACTTTGGCATCTAAGGACTAAAACATCTGTCTTTAGGTCTATGTGATTCCTTAATAAACATGATTCTGTTTGGTCCGGTGATTTTGACCTACATGCTTTCACAGAAGTTTATATGCATTGAGTCTGAGCAATTATGTTCCCCTAAGTGAAACATAAATTATTAGTAGGAAAATTATTGTAAACGACAAAACTGCTAAAATATTTATAAAATCTAACAAAATTTCAAATTCTATCAATGATAGGCATTAATAGATACTGATAGACTTCTATCGATGTCTAACTTTTGAAATTTTGCTATATTTTGGTCCATTTTGCAGTATTTGAAAATGTCCCTTTTTTAGTACCCCAAAGTATATGCTCTTTGAAGTCTGTATAGAACGAAACTGTTTAACTGGCTTGAGTGCATCAGAATTAGATTGCAAATCATGTTGGTTTTGTTGCCAGCGTAATGCTATTATTTTTAACATTCAAATGTATTATCCATTGTTTTCTCAGTTTTATAAGAACCTCAAGACTGGGCTGAAAGACATTGTCTGGAAACATGAAGAGGATCCGGATGAAGAAGATACTGGTTCGTAATTTGCTCATGAACGATTCTTTTGTGCATTTTTTTTTGCACTTCAAGCTTTCTCTCTTAGGTAGCAAATGGAAAAATAACCAGGATCAGTGCCCATTACACACACGCACATCAGCCACTTAGCAAAACCAAAGACAACAGACAAAATACTTTCCATTGAGTTTTCCCCTTCGAATCAACCTCCAATTTCTCCCTTGCAAAATGATCCACAAGATAGCAAAACCCCCCTTGCAAATCTTCCTTCTTCACCTTGAAATTATTATTAGGAGACATTTAATTTGACTTGATGCCAAAAATAAACTTAGCTCAACTGGCATAAGTGTATGTTGAAGACCAAGAGGATTTATACTAAAAAAAATTATTCACTTGATAGTGTGAAGGAGTTGATGCATACTAACGGCAGCACCCTGCTGTTGGGGCTTGATTATAACATTAATGGTTTTGGTTGTGCTCGAAGAAAAGGAAAATAAAAGAATAAAACATCTCTCTCTCTCTCTATTGCAGGTGCTAGTGTCTCGCAGTCGTCGAGGTAATTATATTTTTCTCTGGAAGTTGTTTTATATTGGTTGAAGTTTGAGAGAGTGGATAATACAGTCAACTTCTCGTACCTTGATTTCAAACTCGCATGGTATTTTGCTGTCATTTGATTTAACCAAGAACGTCTCTCTGGTTACTGACAGCAGCATATTTGAGTCTGTATTGTGGTTTCATCCATTACGTCATAAATAGCTAAAATATTGTTTCTATACGTGAATATTGTCATTGCAAAATAATAATTTTATCTTCTATACATTACTAATTTACTTGTGCCATCTCTAAATATCTGAAATTTGAGCTTGATTTCTTAATGGCGGGTGTGTGGATTAACTTTTAAAGTGGTTTTGAGTTAATTTTCACTCGCGCAATGGTAAAAGAATTCAGATCAAACTTGAGTAGAAATTGAATTCGCAGTCTGTTCTTCTTCACTTCTAAAACTTACTTACACGAAGCTACTGGAGGAAGAAGAAAAGAATGAATTGAGGCCAACTGCTACTTGTTTGTCTGAAGCAAAGTAAGAATGAACATGTAATTAATGGAGCAATAATTACAAGATAATAATGAATTCTTACAAAGGAAAGTTGTATTCTTTAACGATAAGGTCGAAAAGGTGTTGTACTTCATTGGATGCTTGCAATGCAGAAAAAAAAAGAAAAAGAATTGAGCTGCTGTCTTGGAGAGATTTCCCTGCAATTAGGAGCTAATTTGGTGTTGGCTAATTTCCAGATGTTTAGGCCTTAATCCTTCTCATATCAGAAGTTTATTTTGTGTTAGATGTACTATCATTTTGTCTATCATTTAATGGTGACAGTTTGTTTTGATAATTGGGAGTTGGAGTTTTGCTCTCCGGGCACCTGTGTGCGCCCCGAAGACTCGGACCCTAAACTCTCTTGTGGTCACAGTTTGAAAATAACAATTTCAAAATTCACGTCTTTCTCAAATTGGTTAGTATCTCATATTCTCCTGGTTTGGTCCTTAGATTCTTGAAGTTTGCCTCGTAGTGGTTTAGTGAATATATCAAATACTTGTTGTTGGAGAAATTTTAAATATATTATGAACTGAATACACTAGCAAACAGATTACAACTCAATTGGAAATAAAAATTCTTAAGCCAATTGATGTAAAAGGCTTAGATACATAAACAATCAAATACTTGAAAGAATATAAAAAGAAATTGGTATACTCAAACCGTAGTCGA
>JBBPDJ010000004.1:9421814-9440532 GCA_037974625.1 Cucumis cinereus | reverse complement strand
GGTTAATTAGACAAAAATAATCAATTACTATTCATTGAAATTGAAATAATAACTGTTTATTAATAACGGTCAACGATATACATTTACTATCTACGAGTTTTAGGACATAAAACCCAACACGGAGTTGGTCGGCAAATTTTCTAGATTGAATTAGAAAAAAAAAGAGGTAATCTATGGCCTTGAATAACGTTTACTATTCAAACCCATGAGAAATAATATAGGAAGCTGGCATCCTAAACCCTTGCCCCAAAAAAGAGTTGGGCTTAGGATGCATAACTCATCCAATCCCAACCCTTGAAACAAACACACCCTAACGATTTTATGGATGCTTGGAATAGTTATTAATGTTTAAATTGAGTTTTAACACTTGAATTTTGGCGTTTAGAGTTGGAATGGTCAATAGTCGTCAATGATTAAGACGATTGATTGGTCACTGACAGCGGTCGCCAAGGGTCATGGCTATTGTTCATTGACGACCGTTTGTTAATAGGCACGACAATCAAACATTAACGATAATGATTAGTCGTCGACGATTAAGACGTTCACCAAACGAAAATGATGTCCAAAGTTGTTGGTCACCAACGATCAAGACGATCGGTCAACGTTGGTCAAGACGATCCAAAGTCGACAATAAAGATGATTTAAAGCTGTCGGTCAGACGATCGATCATTGTGACAGTCGATCGATCACGGTCGGTCATCAATGGTTGATCGTGAAGTCGGTCAACGTTTGTTGGCAACAGTCATCAATGATCATTGATAAAAGGTTGAAGTGAATTTTTTTCTAAAACGTTCATTCAATAATTATAATAAAAAAACATATTCCAAACCCATGGGTTTGGTTTCTTAATCCCATGAATTTTTTTTCAAGTATCCAAACATGGGTTTGGCTTCTTAATTCCAAACATCCCTAAACCCTAAACTTTAGAGTTTTACATGGTTTGTGTTGAATATGGGTTAGAGGGATTTTTTGGACCGACTAGTTGGCTTGTCTGGTTATTTATTTTTTCTTTTCTTTTTTTTAAAAAATTATTATAAAGTAGTGAAAAATTGAAACTATTTTTGCAGAAAGCGAAAAATCTTAAATGTGCTATAAAAAATTTGATAGGTTTTGCTATATTTTGTAAATAGTTTCAATATTTTGTTATATTTGAAAATGACCCCTTTTTTTATTAGCATAAAATTCTTAATTTGTCTGTAACACATACTTATAACTAAAATTGCATAAAATTCAAATACTTAATATCAATATCTAAGATATTTATGAAAAATTTCAAACAAACATACTAACAATATATATAATAATATAATAATTATTATAATACGAAAAATTGTTTCAAACGACAAAACTACTGAAAATATTTACAAATATAACACATTTTCATAGTTTATTAGTGATAGACACTAATAGACATGTATCAATATCTATTATATGATAGATGATAGCAATCTTTAATTTCTTTCAACATCTATTAGTGATAGATGTTAACAATATATCAATGTCTATCTATATATATCAGTGATATTTTGTTATATTTGTAAATATTTTGGTTAACTCTGTTATATTTAAAAACAAACCTATTAATAATAAGAATTTTTAAAAGTATAACCTAGTCTAAATCCAATATTCAACCCCACACTTACATTTTGGATTGAATAACCGTAGTTTATGTTTTTCGAATTGTCAAGTTATTTGAACACTTTTGTAGTCCATCCCTTCAAATTGGTTCTCCATGGAAGAAAGAAAGACAAAATAAAAAATTTTAAAATGAATATTTTATTTAAGAAAAAAAAAAGGAATTTGTAGTACAATAGACGTGATCCAAATTCCATACAATAAAATCCACGTCATAATTGTAACTTTAATTAAGAGGGAAAAGGCCTTAAGTTACGAAAGTGGCACTGAATATCAGTTAACGCTCAACCAATTAATTATAAAAGCAAGATTTAAGCAAAGTTTCGTTTTTTATTTTTATTTTATTTTATTTTTGTTTCTTCAGCTGTTTTGTTCCTCAAAAATCCCAAAAACTCAAAATCAATTCGTAAGAATGAGGGAAGAGGTAATCAGCTCAGCTGGAACTGTTGATCCAACTCCGGCAGCCAGGTACCGCTTCGCTTCTTTCTCTTCACTTTCTACTCTTCTCCTTCTCATCACTTCTTCTTCCACTCTCTGTTGTTTGGTCAACCTAGGGTTTTTGATTTTTTTTTTCTTTTCCCCTGATTTGAGGTCTCAAATTCTTCAACTTACTCTTGATTGTGCCACGCCAACATGGATTGCAAATTTCTTTTCGGGGTTAAGTTTACTGTTTTCAGGCGGGTTAGTTTAGCGAATAGGTTATGCGGTAGAGGATCTACTGTGTTTTGCTCGTAATGTGAGGTGGGTGCGAAAGGGTTATATGGGTTTCTTATTCTTACATGATTAGCAGCAGCTTGGAATTTTTGGGGTTGAATATATACATTTTTTTTTCTTTTGGAGTTGTATTTGATATTGAGTTATAATTCAACAAATTCGAGGAGTATACTTGAAATTATCTCAGTGGATAATGGTTGAAGGGTTAGAATTGGAAGATACTGCTTGTAGTTTGAATTCACACTGTCTTCTTAAGTTCTTGTTGCTCTATGAATCTTATCAGTTCTGCTGGAGCCTCATCACCTGCTGTTCCAACAAACATTGGAAGTGTTGATGGGTCAATTCGTGGACTTGGTTCAAAAGCTGCGTCTTTATCTTATGTTGGTTCACAACCACCTCAGCCTTCCTTGAGCACTGGTGTTGGTGGTTCTGCTTTTGGCATGTCGAGATACTCTTGTAGACCATGGGAAAGGGGAGATTTATTAAGGCGTTTGGCTACCTTTAAGCCTGGAAATTGGTTTGGAAAACCCAAGGTTATAATTTTTATGATTATTTATATTAATTCTGCGGTGTATGTGTGACTTTGCATGTATTTAATAACTACTGTACATATTTGGTCCCTTTGCACATAACTGAGTTCATAATTTTCAACTCGTAATTTTAACTTGAGTTCAATATAGAAACTCTGTCCTAGAACTAGCTGGTTAGAGCATCAAACTTTTTGTTACTTCTCGCTTAAACAGGAAACTGTTTGTTCTCTTGGGTTTTAGTACTGTTTACGTAAAATCCGAACTTCGAAGGAAAATAAGTTCTTTATTCATTTTTCACAGAAAACAAACTGTCGGCGTGCTTTTATTATTTATTTGGTGCTTGTCTGTGTCTCTCATTAAATTAATAACATTTTTGACCCATCCTGTTCATTCACATCTAGATTTTTGTTTGTTGAGTTGTCTAAAGAGAGGAGGCTAAGATACATCCAGTTTTCTGTAATTTGAGAGGAATATTTAGCAGATTTAGTATTTCTTTGTTGCCTTATTCTTGGAAGTATTGACAATTAATATAATTATTTTCATGTATTAGTCCAATCCTGGTCACTTCTTTAACTTGTTAATTTATACATGGGCGACCTCTTAATCTTGTACTCAATTTAAGTTGAGAAAACTTCTATGACTATAGTTGGTTTATAGGTGGAAGTGGAACTAATGTAAAGCAATGTTATAGGTTGTCAATTTTGTAAAAAATAAGAACAGTTTTTATAAATTGATTTGAACTTTGGAAATCATAAGGCTTCCATATCCCAATTCTTTTTTGTACAACTCTATTTTTATCTCTTAACTACTCAAAGTAATAATGCTTAGGAATATTATTCTTGAACTTTGAAACTTAGGAATATTATTCTTTCTTGATATTTTGCAGGTAGTCAATTCACTTGCATGTGCACAGAGAGGTTGGATGAATGTTGATGTTGATAAAATTGAATGTGAATCTTGTGGTGCCACTTTGAGCTTTGAATTACTACAGTCATGGACTTCTGCAGAAGGTTTGATTCATTAATGGAGATTCATTACTGAAATATATAGAGTTATCATATCTATAAGGTGCCCACCCACGCGCGCACACACACACACAAACACAAAAGAAAAAGTATTTCAAACGCCTGGAAGAACCTGTAGACATATACTGAGGTTAATTGATAGTTGATAGTTCACTAATTAACTTGTGAATTCTGACTGCTGATAATAATGAACCTTGATTCTCCTCCTTTTTGGGTGTTTATGAAGTTCAACTTGCTGAGTTTACAAAGCAGCTGGATTCTGGGCACAAAGTTTCTTGTCCTTGGAGAGGAAATAGCTGCCCTGAAAGTTTGGTGCAGTTCCCTCCAACTCCTCAGTCTGCTTTAGTTGGAGGATTTAAGGATAGATGTGATGGGCTTCTGCAGTTTCAATCTTTGCCTTCTATTGCTGCTTCTGCGATTGAACAAATGCGTATTTGTCGGAGTGCACAACTTGATCGTCTTTTGGCACAATCCCCAAATTTCACTATGGGCGAAGTAAATGTAAAACCAGAGGGTACACGTGAGCTTCTTGACAGCTCTCAAGATGGAGCATTCTATTTGTATTCTCAAGTAGGCTACTTTAATTATAATTAATTTTTGGTCAATATTCTGAATCCTATTTATTCTTCAGCTGATAATTTATCAAATGTATTTATGTTTGTTTTTTTCATTTTCCAGGCACAGAAAATTATTAGCCTTTGTGGATGGGAACCGAGGTGGCATTTAGATGTTCAAGACTGTGAAGAGCATTCTGCACAATCAGCTCGAAATGGATGTTCTTTTGGTCCAACTGAGGCTCAGTTGCATCTTTCGCATGATGCTGCTCGAAGCAAGAAAGCACTCTCTACTTCCATAAAAAAGGACACTGGAAAGGGTAAATTGGTGGTTAAGGACTCTAGAAGTGAATTTAGATCACCTATACTAGATTGTAGCATATGTGGCGCTACAGTTAGGATATTGGACTTCCTAACAGTTTCTCGACCTGCCCATTTTGCGCCTAACAACATTGACATTCCTTCCACAAGTAAGAAAATGGGACTGACACGTGGAGTAAGTGCAGCTAGTGGAATTAATGGATGGGTGACTGCTGATGATGCCGATAAAGAACGTATTGAAGACCGCGATGAAGTAGCAACAACGAATGATGCAACCTTACTGCCGAACACAGATGTTGATTTGAATCTGACAATGGCAGGGGGCTTAAATGTTTCTCAATCAGAAAAGAATACAACCACTGGACATATTCCCAATGGGGATCTGGGAAGGGATCTAATGATTGGGCAACCTTCAGGCAGTGAGGTTGGTGATCGTGCTGCTTCATATGAATCAAGAGGTCCTAGCTCCCGCAAACGCAGTTTGGATAAAGATGGGAGTTCAAATGACAGGGCACTTGTAAGGATGCATCAAGCCGATAGTGTTGAAGGAACTGTTATAGATGACGAAGTAACAGACGATAGACAATATTCAGCTGGACCTTCAAAACGCACTCGTGATTCTGAATTTTTTGATACTTTCTGTTCATATCAAAGAGATTCAGCAGGTGCTGGTCCAAGTCATTCCATGGGTTTAGACCTGTCCATGGATGGGGAAAAATTTAATTCATTTCAGCAAGGAGGTGATCAATATACTGGAATTCAATCAGCTAGGGATTCAACACGTGCATCATCTGTTATTGCAATGGACACAGTGTGCCATAGTGCTGATGAGGACTCTATGGAAAGCGTTGAAAATTATCCCGGTGATGTTGACGATGTTCATTTTCCATCTTCCAGTACACATGGGAATTTAGACAATAATGAAATGTCAGAATTGATTTATAGCAATCAAGCTCAGCAGAGTATTTTTCTTCGACCGGCTTCTGAGGTTCCTGGTGAAATGGGGGTTAGTAGTACAAATGATGGTGAAGAAATATTCAATGCTGATACTGTCACTACTCAGGCAAGGGATGTGTTTAGTTTTGGAATAAGTGGTGGAAGCGTTGGGATGTGTGCTAGTCATGAGGCTGAAATTCATGGGGCCGATGCATCGGTTCATAGGACGGATAGTGTTGTTGGTGATGTTGAACCCAGAATAGAGGACGCAGAGAATCAGGGACAAACTGGTGAATCTGCCCCTGATCCTGGACTAATGGACGAGATTGTTCCTGAGGACATCATCAGGGAAGATCCTCATGGTGATAGCCAAGAGATGTTTTCTAGGCCGGTAGACAGAGCTGATAGTGGATCAAAAATTGATGGTTCTGCTAAAGATGATTCTGTTGAAAGTGGTGGAAAGACAAGTCAAAGTTGCAAGACAGTCCTAGTGAATAGCAGTCACAATGCTGATGCACGACCTACTCATGGACAAAATAAGATTGAGGATCCAAATTTGGGTATAACTTTAGAATTCAGCACAATAGAATCTGGTCTCTTAAAATCTGGCTTAGCAATTTGACTTTATGAAACGTGTTATTCCAATTTTCTTCTCTTAGTGATGTGGAACCTGTCTTTTTCAGTGCCGCAAAAAGGTGAAAGCAATTATGAAATAGAGTTTGATCCGATAGTACATCACAATCAATTTTGCCCATGGGTAAATGGAAATGTTGCTGCTGCTGGCAGTACAAGCAGTAGCTCCAATGCAGATGCAGTTGCTCTTAGCGGCTGGCAGCTGACATTAGATGCACTTGATGCTTTGCAATCCCTTGGGCGTACAGGAGTTCAGACGTTGCAATCTGAGTCAGCAGCATCTCTTTACAAGGTTGGTTTTTTTTTAATATATATTTTAGTATTTATATTAAATTAATCATATGAAAATGATAGATTATCTTTATAAGGTTTGGTTTCCTTTTTGCTTGTCTGACACTAGCATTGCAAATATGCGTCAACAGTTATGGTAAAAAAATTGTGGCTGGAGGGCACTTTTTTTTCTTCCTGTCTAAAAAGCATACAGTGGGTACGGTTTATGGGAGAAAATCACCTCGCCTCTGTAAGGCGAAGAAACCTCGTTTTTCTTTTCTTTTTCTTTTCCGGTAAGAAAAGAAACCTTATTTAATTTAAGCGCATGTAGCTTGACGACCTCAAATGTTAAAATGGTTAATGACTTTTAAACTTGCGAATGTGGGCTTGAAGGGACATCTTGGGTACACAGGAGCAAAAAGGTCAAAGTTTATGTGTCTTCATGTTTAAGTCCTGTCAGGTGAATAACTCTTTGCTATTGTTTGGTGGTAGAGACATAGAGCTAGATTGCCCTAGAAACACTATTGTATTGTATATATGCCATTATTTTTTTTTTTCTAAGAAGAATCTGTAAGACCCCTAATAAGGGTTATATTAGGATTATTAGCGTGTTTAGCCAGGGCATATTAGTAATTAGCTAAAGAGTGTTAGGGGCTTTGTTATACGTGGAGGAAGCGGGTTGGGAGCAAGGTCAAAGTTTAGATAATTTTTTTAAAGAGTTTCCAGGGTGGGAATTAGGGAGAGAGATAGCCCTCTCGGAAGGCCATATTATATATAGTATAACTTCTTTGGATATTGCAATATGTTTCTATCAGCTTTCTTGTTAGGTGGTAACCTAACAAAACCACAACTTTTATGTAGAATACTGAAAGAATACAAAACACCTCTGAAAATGAGCCAAACGAATTCGTTTGAGCCAAAAGGTTTTACATAAAGTAAAGAATCCAAAATCCAATTTATCAGTAATGGCCAAACTTAAGAACAATATAGAGACCCTCATTTCATCAACAATCGGAAAATGATAGAAATCTTTCCTCCTCAAAAGGGAGAAAGCACTCGTTAGAGTGCATAGCAAACAAAATATCTAACATCTTAGGAAAACTCATGTTTTAAACAAAAGAACCCAAAGAACAACTGTAAATCGTATGACCCTGCCAACCAACCTGCCATTTTCACTGGATGTCACCGATGGGACAACCCTGCCTCAATCAACGATGGAAAGAAGATACAGGAACTCTCATTGGCCCAACAATGCCTACAACAAAACTCGTGGTCCCAATTTAAATCATAACTCTGTAACAAGTGGCCGAAATAAGAATAGAACTGACAGGTTGACGATGAACCAGTCAGTGGATGTCTTCAGTCACCTGCATGTGCTTGCTGAAAATGCAAGTCTAGAAAAGAAGGTATGGAGGAACTGTTCATTGGTTTAGAATATCCCCTTTTTGGGCCCCCAAAGTTTCTGAAAGACCACTTGAACCCGTGGAAGTAAAGAGGTAGAGATTGGAAAAGAAGAAAGCGCAAAAAATGATCTAGAATGTATCATTAAAGAATAGAGAAACAATGTAATACTTTGTTGTATTATAGAATGATAGATAGAACTTAGAAGTTTCCTTGTAACCTTACTCATCTAGAATATAGAGTATCTTTCCTTATAGTCAATCAGAATTCTAGAATATTGGATACTAACGAATTGCGAGTAAAATGCATGAATGGTTATGACAGTTTATAGACGTATTTCTTTAAATAACGTAAACCGATGGGAGTTCTTATCAAAACGATTTTTAATTTACAAAGATTCTCCAGGTCTCCCATCCAAATTCAGTCACTGAAAAATAATCTATGCTTGACATAGTTCCGTTACCTCACTTTATTCATCTGCTCACAGGATCTGTTCTACTTTCCAGGTTAGCTTAATTCGAGGATGTAAACATCTGACCTCAAATCCCTACTCACCTCCTTGCAGAGCCTCAATTTCTCTTTTCTGGACTCAGCTTCTTTCTTCGTTAGCTAATGATCTCTTTTCCCTGATGCTTTGAGGAGCTCTTGCGCTATGAGAAACAGGCTTTAGACTAGTTGAAAACTTGGTCGCCTACTGTAAAGAATAGATCATAAACTACAAAATACAGGAGATTTTAGAACTTAGAACAAAAAAAGTTGGCTCTTTTGACTAATATCCAGTTCACAGACATGCACAGTTTATGAGGCTGATTGATTGAATTGAGGAAGTGACTGGGTCAATCATTCACAGCTCAGCAGTTGGCCTTGGCTCACTTTTTGTGTATCGGGTCAACAAAGTTTATATGGGGAGATCTCATGTATAAGAAGTAGCGGTGATCATTGGTCGGTCAGAGTCGGTTTTTCGACCAAACCGCCAATGAACCAACTATGATCGGTTTAGTAAATGTTCAAACCGACCTCGATCGTCGATGAATGAATGTCAGTCGGTTGGTTTGTTTAACTATTTGAAATTTCTTGATTTAGAACTTCTCCAAACTGACACTGACCGACTTTTCTCGTTCATCGACCGATTTACTTCGGTTTGGTCTGTTCAGTCGGCTCGGTTTTTCAATCTATCATGCTCATCCCTAATAAGAAGTCATATCACAGAATAAATATTCTGATCGGTACCTAGATATAAGGGGTATATTAGTCATTAGATAGAAGTTAGTTAGGTAATGATTGTATAAATAGTAGGACGATGAGTGAGTGAGGGGGGATTATCTTGTGGAGTAAACTAGGGTTTGGGTGAGAGCACTCAAGAGAGGGGGTTCCAAGTACCATAAAAACTTGGATTATATTGTAGTTCTTCAATAAGTTTCAATATATTCTAGATATTAATTCTTGTTAGGAAGAATCCTAACAAATTGGTATCAGAGCAACAATCTGGGAGAGAATCGTGAAAATGGTGCAAAAAGGGATGGAAAAACGACTAAATGTGATTGATCAAGAATTTGCTGGAATTTGTACGAATGTGCAAAAATTGCCGACGATTGAGGAGAAGTTGAGATCCTTGGCAATGGATGTTGAGCGATTGAGCATTCAAATGGAGGAACAACAATTCACAACAAATGAAATTAGGAAGTTACTGATCGATTTTCAAGCCTTTGGATCACCGTTAGGGTACGAGTCAAGTGAAATAAAGAAGGATGAGGAAGAATCGGGAGAAATGCAAATATTGGTCAAAGAAGTGCATAAAACAGAGATGGATGATATCGAACACGAACAAAGCAAGCTTTCGCAGATAGATCGGAACAAAACAAAAGAGAGAAAGGAGAAGTCAGAGAAGAATCGAGGAAAGAGAAAAATATCAAGAAGAAAGGGTAGAGGCAGTTGAAGAAAGATCGAAATTTTATTGGAGTTGGAGGTACGAAGAGACGAGCATGTTTACATGATGAAAAAGAAAATCAGACGCAGGTGGAGGGCGAAATTTATAAAGAAATACCTAATACCATGGGAGTTATGTCAAAACAAGAAGAAGAGAAAACTGCAAAAACTAGCATGGCCTAAGATAAAATTTCGAGGAAAACGAGGTTGCAAGTTCCGGCAATGGCATGGATGGCGAAAGATCATGCATCTGAGAAGACTAGGCAGTAAGCGAAAGGAAGAAAACTTTCTGGCGAAGATGCAGCCGGAAAAGGAGAAAGAAGAACGGATAAAAGAAGAAAAGGAGAGGAAACTGATCACCGGAGGCCACGATCAGCGGCGAATGGATGCGCTGGTTTTGACCGACGAGACTGGGCTAGGGTGGTCGAAAACGTTGAAAACGGTAGATGACGATGAGCCATGGTGGTCGGAGGCGCTGGTCACAGCAAAGAATGTGGATCGGTGGTGGCTGGAGAAGCAATCATGGACAAGGGGTGGATTGCATGAATCTTGGAGAAGAAGCCATTTGCTACTGAGTGGTAGGGCTAGGGCCAATGATGTGGCAAGAACTGATGGGCAATAGGATATGTGGAAAAGAAACTAACCCTAATTTAAAAGAAATTATAAAAGCCCATTGCATTATTATAGTGCAAAGTGAGGAAGAAGAGGAGGGTCCATGGATAGGACTAATTGGTAGTATGGTTTTGGGCTGGAAATTCAAAGCTACTTCAAATCTTAAAGAAAAAGATTTCGGAGTCTTGGGTTGCTTTGTGGGCTTAAAAAAGATAATTCTGGGTTATGGACTGGAATCAATGAAACTGATTGGGCTTCCCAAAGCTGAAGAGAAGAATTCCAGATGCTGAAGACTGTTTGTTAAAAAATAATAATAATAATAATAATAATAGTAATAATAAAAAAAATAAATAAATAAAAAAAGGGGTGCCCAATTTTGTGATCATGTTTGTAAACACACCTTAAGGTCAACGTGTTTTGAAGGGCGGGGTAATGGTAGGTATCTAGATATAAGGGGTATATTAGTCCTTAGATAGAAGTTAGTTAGGGAATGATGGTATAAATAGTAGGAGGGTGAGTGAGTGAGGGGGGATTATCTTGTGGAGTAAACTAGGGCTTGGGTGAGAGCACTCAAGAGAGGGGGTATCAAGTACCATAAAAACTTGGATTATATTGTAGTTCTTCAATAACTTTCAATATATTCTAGATATTAATTCTTGTTAGGAAGAATCCTAACATATTCACAGGTCAAGTTCTTCGGATGAGAACTTAATCACAAAAGCTTTAATATCCATGAAAATATTAAAAAACAGCTCCCTGTATATGCTTCATTCCTGTGATGGTGCTCTCTTTCCAAAAAGGAATTAAAAGCTATATGAGGCCACGTCTTCCTGAATTACTCCTTTTCTAGAAACTTTTAGAATATTTTTATCTTCACTTTTAGCAAGTACATAGACCTTCCCGTGGACATATATGACGGAAAAACTTTTTTAAAGACAAAACGAAGTGCTATGGCTTCTATTCACTTAATATATATATATACTCTTTTTCCTCTTTGAGCTTGTGGTTTGAAGGGAAATTAGAATCTTTAACAACAGGAAGACACCGTATCACTTTAATCCTTTTAACTCTTTCTCTTCGTCTTCTTCTTCTTCTTCTTCTCTTTCGTTGATATATGCATATGCATATATGTGTGTGCGTGTGTGAGATATATATATAAATAAAATGGTTCTATCTTTGTTGTACACTTATATTTTTCAACAACTATGGTTTCTGATTCACATTTGGCCAATTGGAAGTGTGTTCTCTAATATTCTCTGGCTTGGGGCTCATGAAATTGTTTCTTTATCTTTAAATGTATAGCAATTCTCTGAAGAACTTCTTAGTAATGTAATTAGAGATATTATAAGGTATATTAATAATTAGTTAGAGAGGTGGTTATGGAGGTTGTTTATAAATAGAGGGAGTTAGATATTTGGTGAGTGAATAGCGCTTGGGAGAGATGCCAAGAGGGTGGGTGCAAATATATTTTAGTGTCCTATATTTTCTATGTTGGGATACCTCGCTGAGCTCTAAAGAAGTCAGTATTGGAGGGATAAGCAGCAGGTAATGGTCAGAGCAGACGTTAACCATCTACCAAATCGAAAAAGCAAAGTTGTACAGTTGAGGAATTTTTTATGAATGGTGTTGCTCAAATGATTAGATTGGATTCTATTATTGTCATTTTCTGTATTCTTCGTATTTCTTAGTATCTTGCTGGATATCTTATTTGGATAGAAAATAAAACCATATTTGAATGTTAAATGACTGAATACATTATCCTCTACATCAATTTGAATATGGTCTTGCAGGATGATCATCATGGTAAAAAACTGCTGCGACAGCATTCAGCAAGCAGAAGCCAGGGAAACCTTGAGACATGAGCAACCAGTTTGAAAGTATTCACAAACCCAAATTTGTCATCTCTTAAACTTTATGAAATATCTGTTGAGTATCATGTTTTTTCTTGTCAGTAATCTGCTAGTTTGCTGGTGATGGAAGGGCCAAGAAATACAGTGTCTTGAGCGAGCAACGTAACCGGGCAATGTGATGATGATTCTGAGTTTAGTCTCCATTTCTTTTTTCCAATGCTAAGTAATAATTTTCTCAGCACCTGTTTGGTGCAAGTACTAGAACCACTACTGAAAAGATGGTTATGCTTGTGTTCCATTTGGAGAATACTAGAGTTAACTCTTTTTCATCTCTGTTGCTACAAAATTATTGGTTTTGCAGTTATTTTTAGTATTAGCAACTCTCTGTTATGCCTGACCATTGTAATTGTAAACACTTTTCACTTTCATGAAGGTCATTTATCCTGAGACAATCATGGATTTCTTTTCCAGATATTGTAGTTTTTTTTTCACTAGAAATGTTGTAGTTGACAGATAATATTGGAAGAAGACGAATATAGTAGTTTATTAAGATCATTAATCTATCAGCTGTTGCCATTACATCACTGCTCTGGTGAATCAATGTTATAACCTTCTCGTTTCTTGTTTTTTGTTTTTTAATAAACAAATTTGTTTGATAAGTGTTTCTGTTTCTTGTTTCTAAAATTTGAGAAACTTTCCTTAAAAATGAACAAAAATTGAAAAATGAGTTTCTCCTGCTTCTATTTCTATTTTATCGTTTTCACAAGTAATGAATATGAATTTTTGGTATATTGGTATTATGCACTTATGATAATTGTCTACTTTTGCAAATCATGTGTTCGGATCTTCCTTGAAGCAATTTTTTTTTGACATTTTAAATTTTGTTTTAATTTGTTTAAAGAATTTGTTACCCTGCATTTCTTTATTTTTTCTTTTTCTTTATTAATTTTTGTATTTACAAAATACTTTGATATTTATATTTTATTTTATTTTAATTTTCTTATATTTAAATTTATATACTATCTTAATTTTTAGTACGTACATTAATACTTTTATATTTTAAATTTCAACTCCGGACAAACTTATTTATTTTTTCTTTTATATTTGTTTTCATATCTTATTTTAATTTTTATTATGTATATTATTATTATTTTTATATATATTTCACTTGTTGAGTATTAATTATTGCAATATTCGTGTATATACATTATTTTAATTTTAATGTTTTTAGTATATGATCTAAAATCTGGTGGAACTTTTTTTTAGAGAAAATCGAGTAGAATTTTACAATATATAAATGTTTTTTTTACTAAGACATTTATTTAGCTTAATTTTAATATTTTAAAACCACGATATTTACGTATCTATATAATTAAGTAAGATTTGACTTGACATCATTTAAAAGAAATAACTTGAGTTAGAGATGATAGTGTTGGTCCAATTTGGGCAACATGTAGAGGATATGATATAACTTTGTTACTATATTTTAGTTGTCATCAAGACTTTATTGTATCAAATGACATAATCTTGTGATAAAATATTTTTTTATGTTTAATGTACTATATATATATATATATATATATATTACTGCTGCAAAAAAAAAAGAAAAACAAGAAACAAAAAATAGTTATCAAACTATGTTTTTGTTTCTTTTTCTCAAGAAACAGAAAACGTGAATAGTTATCAAACATAGTCATTTTTCTTGTTCTCAAAAGAAAAGAAACAGAAAATGAGACAGATAGAACGAGAAACAAAAAACATGAAACAGAAACGTTATCAAACGGGTCCTAAATGACCATAATATTAGGTTTAAAGTGTTTCGATCTTTTGTGTGAAACTTATGGTTGGTTTGGACATTGGTTTTATGGGCTTATTGGATATAGTTTCTCTTTGTTTTGTTTTATTTTATATTTTACCTGTCATTAATGCATTAGTATTAATATTGGATGTGTTGGTCCTTTTTTTTAAGTTAAAAAAAAAGAAAAAAAATCCTTAGCGTTGAGTCCCGGTAAATGCAATTTAACTTGTTATTTTTACTCTCTTAATTTTGTCACATCTTATATGTATATTTAAATATTAGTTTAATTTAGAACTTCAAAATTTTCAATATCTTAAAATTTGCAAAATGCATATTTATGTATTATTTTGGTTTTGAATTTGTTTTAGTAGTACATTTGAAGGGGTTAATTTTCAAAATAAGGTGGAGTTTCAAAATATTGACACAAACAGGGTAAAGATGAAAGTATTGTCAAATATGAGGCGATTTTACTGTAGCAAGAAAGTCGTGTACCCGGTACACGACTTTCCTTTGCCCAGTCACGCCCCACGTGGATGTGGGGCATCGACTGGAATGACTGGAGTTGTGGAAAGGGTCCACGACTCCCTTAGTGTTTTAGAAAAAAAATCCATTTACAATTAAAAAAAATAGGTTTGTTTTAAAATTAATTTTCAAAAACCAGTATATTACTAATTAACCATTTTACCACTCTAAATTTGATAAACTCTTTTACTAATTACCCTAAACCTTTAAGTTTTATAACTTAAAAATTAAATTAATTGATTTTTGTTTTAAATGTCTTAAAATATGAAAAAAATTTCAATTTTCTTGTTTATTAATGATTAATTACAACTTTACCTATTTTAATAAATAGCTCAATATGATCGTTTACGTTAATTTTTATCTTAGAATAGTGATTTCTAATTAAGACATTAATGTTGATGTGAAAAAAATTTAAAAGATAAACTAATAGTTTTGAAGATTAAAATATATTAGAAACGTCCTTACATAATAAAATAAAATGGTTACTAATTTTTTTATTTACAAATATGAATTACAATCAAGCATTGTCTACCTCTTCTTTTACGACATCTTCGTTCTGTCGTCGTCGTCTACGTCGAACATGTCTTCTATTCGTGTCTGCAACGTTGAGACGTCTTATTTGCTGAATAATTTGTTGTACATCTCCTAATGCTTGATCACATTTTGAACCCAGATTTGGTGTCTCGTTTTTCACTGAGAACTTATGTATGTCATGAACGAAATTATTCTGCATGATTAAATATAATAAGATTAGTTAAGGTTAACATTATATAGTTTATAAAACATATCGTATTAACATTCTTACCATGTAATAATAGTAAGCGCCGTCATGTGTGATAAAACGTCTGGTAATTAAATTGTACCAATCAAAATAGTCGTTTGAAACAGTTGGATGATGCGTTACTACTCCCTCTGCAATCTGTTCATAACGGTCTTGCCACATCATGATATGCTCATCGTGAATCTTACGTCAATCTTGATCGTGTTTACCTCTTTGATCAATTTGGTGTAGACTCAGATTTGTAAAACATATCGATGACACAGTTTGCATCATACCAAACTATCGCAATACACGGTCGGATAAATGTCACTCTATGGATATGAAAGCATATCAAAGGGCCACAATACATCCAAACTTCTTGATCATTATGACATTGTGCAGGTAACATTGTCATGACATCGTGTGTGTATGGAGTCCAATTAATCTGTAAAAGCAACAATTACAACAAACTTAAGCAACAACGAAGAAAATAATATGTGTAATTTATTTGAATATATTATCGTACTTGATTGTGCAACAATCGATCAAATATCTGCCTATATGTTAGCAACATATTTGCTAACTAGTTAGATGCTGGTAAGATACCATTCCATCTACATATTTTTACCAAATAATAAAATGTTATTATAAAAAATAAAATATATTACTATATAACATGATTATATATAAATTAATAAATAAAATAGTATCTGAAGTTAAGTGGACGATCATGTGGAGTCTGTAATGTCACCTGTGGTGTGACGATATTAAATCTATCGTACACCCATACTTGCAAGAATATAAGTGGTCCAACAATTTCTAATGATTGTGCATTACTTGCTCGACACAGTTCTCTGTATAACCATGCTAGACATGTTGAACTCCAAGAATACGTACCCGCTTGGTTGAAATCTTCCAATAGCGGCATGAACATGCAATGAACCAAAGTGTTTGATTTATCGGTGAACAAAAAACCTCTGATGAGTTGCATTATGTACGGGCATACCTTTGGATAGTAACGTCGTCCGCATCATGAGCCAACTCGAGACACTGCTCCTCTAACCATGGAAGGCTTAATCTCTGACCTTTCATTTCAGGTGGCATTACTCCCAGAAAATCCTCATAGACTTGTTTCCAGTTATATAATAATGAACCTGTAACAGACTCCCCATTCACAAGTAACCCTAACTGAACTGCCACATCCTGCAACGTGATTGTGCACTCTCCACATGACATATGTAACGTATGTGTCTCGGATCTCCAACGCTCCACCAAAGCAGTAACAAGGTGCCAATCTAGTTGGATAAACCCTATCTGCGACACTCCTAGAAACCCAACAGCTTCTACATATGGCGCATTACGTGGATCAAATGGAATAGTACGTTAAGAAGCTGCCTCTCTCCTACGACAACTCAAAACTATGGTAGAGGAAGTGTCCCACACCGATTGTGAACGATGAGACACTTGTTGATACAATTGTGTAGTGTCAACGGGTCCAGACTCTATAGTATCGAAATGACTAAAAAAATTAAAGTATAATAAATCAACCATAACAAATTAAATTAAAGATGACCAATAAATTAAATTAAATCATTATAGACAAATATACATAGAATTTATTACAATTAAATTAATAGTTAATTACAAACAAATGTACATAAAATTACTTCATTACATAAAAATATACAAATTGTAATACAGTAAATTAGACTACCCTATTACAAATTATTGTCTTGAAGAAGAAGCACCCGATATACGTCTTGGACATGTATGCTTGTTATGTCCTCCATTACATATTGTGCATCTAACTTTTTTGCTAGACTCTCTTCAATCCATTTCATTATATATTCAGGTAGTTTTTGGTCTACCGGTCTCCCTAAGCAGGTCTGCATTAGGCCAAACTTTCGTGAATGTAATTCCGGCCAATAATCCGAATGTTGTATTGCTTGAAAGCGACCTTCATAACATCGTTTGAAGGTGGACAATTTATAGCATTCATCAATAAAAGGCAAATAATTCAAATGCATGTAATTACAAGCTGCAATTACATGTGAACATGGAATCTTAAATGATTGCCATTTGTTGCAAGGACACGTCTGTTCCTTCAAACTCAAAACTTGTTGGTGTTGGCCCTTGTATGGAGAAATCATAATCATTCCAGTCAACACTTCAAATGTTTGTATGTCTCTATCAATTAAAGTGACAGTATGTGTAGAAGATCTTTTCTCCCACCGGTTCAATTTTCTCATGGCATACTCTATATAGACATCTCCCCGATCGAGGGCTTCACTTATCTCATCTCTTCAACGTTCGGAATAAAGAATGGTCCGATAAAATATTAACCGAACCAAAGAAGTTATCGGTAACATTCTAGCACCTCTAAACACACCATTCATACATTCGGCTGGATTGCTTGCCATCCAACCATATCAATACCCATTATCGTGTGACTGAGTCCATTTCTCTAACTCAATATCATTGAAATACTCAAGACACTCAGGGTTCAATTTTTTCAATTCTTTCATGCATCTTATGAATTTGCGTCTTTGATGTTGATTACCTGCCTTAAACACCAAATCTTTCAATTGCTTAGATTAATAATTGGTATTGAAATTGCTAGCAACATGACGCAGACAGTATCGGTGGTATGCTCGAGGTTCACTCCACCCTACTTCCTCATTGTTAATTACAGAAAGAATTCCTCTGTGTCTATCAGAGATCAAACAAATACCATCTCGATCGGTAACGTTTTGACGCAATGCCTGAAGAAACCATGACCAACTTGATGCATTTTCCCGTTCAACAATAGAAAAAGCAAGAGGAAATATATGACCATTCACATCAACGGATAAAGCAGTCAACATTTTTCCTTTATACTTACCATACAAATGGATTCCGTCGATCTGGATCAATGGCCTACAATATTTAAACCCTTTTATTGCAGGCCTAAATGACCAAAAAACTCTCCAAAAAATAGTTGTACCTGATACGTCAGATGGAAGAAAGTACCAATCGACTTGGATTTGAGGATTGTAATGTACAACAACACTTAACCAATATGGTAGCTCGTTATACGATTTATCCCAATCACCAAAAACTGCAATCAGTGCTTTTTTCTTTGCTTGCCACACACGTATGTACTTGACATTATAGCCATACTGCTTTTTAATAATTTCTTGAAGTAATGACACAGTAACACTAGGATCAGCTCTAACCACATTTTGAATTTCA
>JBBPDJ010000004.1:9409330-9421714 GCA_037974625.1 Cucumis cinereus | reverse complement strand
CGACTTGATTCTGACTAGGCCAGTGACAAGCCTGTGTGGCGAATTTGTTACTGAAGGTCGGTTAACGGGGTCTGTACAAGGCTTGTTTCGACATTTTGTTTTGAAGGCAAGTCCATGTGGCGATTTGCTTTGACAGGATCGGTTAACGGAGTCTGTACGAGGTCTGTTCCGACATATTTGTCAGTACTCAACCACCCGACTGTGTGTCGTAAAATACAAGCCATTAGAGGAAGTTAACGGTCACCTAGTGGAGTCTGTAGTGGTTTTTTTTACTGGGTATATTATACTCATCCTTTCTATGTTTTATTTCAGGCAAAGGTAAGAATGGACTGGCGAGGGGCAAGTAGAACCAGTGACCATATTCGGAGGGACCAGGAGACCTATTTGCTTCCGCTTACGGTTCTTTGGCGTTTGTTTTCTTTATGAATAAACTGTTTGTTGGTTCTTCTTGTAATAATTTTGGTTTAGAAAACTATTTTAGGGATCCCGTCTAGGTACTTTACTTATCTTTTCCATTATTTGTTTGATTGAACGTTTTGAAAACCTTTTGTTATTTAATTTGGATTAAATAAAAGTATTTGTTTCATTTTGTCTTCGTCTTCTAAAATGGATTTAATGATTTTTACTTAAGTAATGACCTTGGGTTAAGGTTGAAAACCCGGGGTGTTTACAACATCGAATGAATATATCCATTTATGTATAGATGTGATCCATATAAATAGTTTTTCTTTCTTGGAAAATCATTAAATTTTATTTCAAAATTATCTTCTTCTAAATAAATTGATTTGTATCTAAAAAATAAAATAGATTATTAACAAACGATAGTTATATCAGTGTCAAATGTTGAATAATAAAATAGAAGAAAAAAAACATTATCAATCTTTATTTTATTAGTCTTCAAAATTTTTATAATTAGATTTAAAGGAATGTTTTCTTTTTTTTTTTAACAAAATCATGTGTAATGGATTTTTTATCTTTAGTAACTTTTTGTCATGAATTGTAAATAATTTGTTTTGAATACTCGGCCATATTAAAAAAAAAAACTAAAATTGGCTGAGTGTTGTGTTCAACACTCGGCCAAGAAGAGATACAAAACAATAAAATAATTTCCGTTGAAATGTTCAAATACATGATTGGAATTTGAGATTATTATAAAATAAAACAAAGTTTGATTGATAGTATTAAATTTTCGTTGAAATGTTGATACTTTCACGTTATATAAGTTTGATATTGATATCGTAGAAAAATTCCATAAACATAATATATAAGCAACCTAATATCACTAATGTAAATACAATATAAATAATATATATTGATAGTATTGATAGTTTCACTATAAACTTAAAATTTAATTAAATTAGCTTTTTTAAAAAAATAATAGTGTTAAAAGAAATTGAACGATAGTTATATATTATATTAGAAACATGTGTAATGCACGTAGTTCAAACTAATTAATTTTATAATTATCAAAATTTTAATGTACGATTAATATATTTGAAATATTTGTTAAATTTTCTAAAACAAAACTAAAGTTAAAACAATTAAATTTTTCATTAAAAAACAATTAAATTCTATTTTTTATTTAAAATAAACAATTAATTTCTTAAACGATATATTAAAGGTTAAACATTTGCATTTAAAATAAGCATTTGTAGATTGAATTAGTCGAACTTTTTAAACATTAAATATTAAATACCAATAAAATCTCAAAGATTCAATAATCAAAGCTCTCTTTGATAACAAATGAAAGATGCAATTTATTGTAAGAAAGTGGAGGAAAGTAAATAAAAATATTATTTATAAATATCTCTATTTATAATTATCCATAATCTCAATAGGTTAAATCTAGCCCATTTTCACTCTCCTCAATTTCTCTCACCAAGGGTGAGCGCTTTTCTTCTCTCTTTTTATTTATTTATTTATTTATATAACAAAAGGGTGAGTTTCATCCCAATGAGATGGACTGGGGAGAACCACGTGTGTTCAAGTAAAACATAATAGAAGGTATAAATTGATACAAACTCCAAAGTTCGAGGTATAAATTGAAATTTTTCTAATTATTTTGTTTTTAATTTTTAATTTTTTAAAATTAACCTAATAAGCTATCTTACCAACTCTAAATTCCCTGTTTTATTATATACGTTTTACGAATGTTTTAAAAAATAAAGCAAAATTTGAAAACAATTTTTTTCAAAAAAAGGATTGTTTTTGTTTTAAGAATTAACCTATTTTACTTTAAAAATATGAAAACTACAAAGAATTGATAGAAAATAAGTTTAATATTAAGATTTTTTTTTAAAAAAAAAACATCAAATTGTTATAAAAGAGAATTTTAGTCATTTCAGCAATTTAATCCTTCAACTTCATGTAACAATTTAGTTCAAAAATTTTAACATATGTAACAAATTAATATTTATTGTTATTTTTTTCATCAAATGGATTGTTAGTCATTATTATCACTAAATATTATTATACATGATTTAAGGTGTATTTGACATACATTTTCAAGTTATCAATTTAAAAAACAAGTCATTTTGGAAAGAAAAAAATGGAGTATCTGACAACCACTCTAAATAATGCTTAAAGAATATTTTAAACAATTTTGATAAAAAGATTTTAAATAAAAATAAGTTTTTTGATACATTTTTCTTAAGTCAATCAAAACGTATCTTAGTTATAGTTAAGTTTATTAGCCATAAATTTGAAGATGGACTAATATATAAATAATATATATTGATAGTGTTGGTATCGTTATTTATCAATTTAGTTCATAAAACTTTGGTTTGTTTATCGTTATTTATTTATCCACAAATTAAATTTAGATTGAATTGGACGATTTGGTTTGTGATAAAATTTGAAGTATGATTGAATTCTAATTAGAGATAAATTTAAAATTTTATTCTCAATTTAATTTGAAATTTGTATTGGGATAAAAATTTTAATTTTGACGATTTAAACTTGGGATGAAATTTGATTTTAGCTAAATTTGAGATTACTTCAAGATTTAATTTGATAGGAACATAAAATTGATGATTTTTTTTAAAATGGATTCTCTAGTTTGAAAATCTTGTTGCATAGTATTTTTGTTATTTTTCTATCAATTGCCTTAATCCAATAAATTTTGGGCTCCAAAATATTTTGGTATTTCACAATTTGAATCTAAATTTTGTTAAATCACATCGAATTTCAAAGGTTTAACTGATTTTTTTTCCATAAATTAAAACAAACACGTTTAAATTATTTTCTTTCTATTTTTTGTTTTTGAAAACATACCAACAAAAATGAATCACAGCTCAAAATCGTGCATATAAATACATAAATTAAAAAGAAAAAAAAAAAGAGAAATGACATGTATAAAGGCAAAAATATATAAATCGAAAAAAAAAAGAGAAATGCATATAATTTTTTTTTGGAAAGCGACATGTATATATTTAAATACATAAATTGAAAAAAAAAAAAGAAGCAAAGTGCGAGTATTCAACCGTAGCCCTTTTCCATTCATCTGATTTCTCTTCTCCCTTTTTTTCTTTTTTTTTTTTTTCTTTTAAACAAAACCAATTGAAATTGAAAGGGCTAGTGGTGAAGACTCCCCTTTCTCTCTACTTTTTTTTTTCCTCTACTATGTGGGTCTTATTGAAATCACTACATTTTACTAAATAATTTAAAAATAATTGTATTTCACTAATAAGTTTAAAAAACAAACTTAAATAAATAATTTTTCTAATTTTGAATCTTCACACTAAACCTTTTTAATATAAAAATTAAAATTCTAAGTCATAAAATTCTAAAAAAAGATCTGCATCGCACATGAATCATGACTTATGCATCTAAGAGGGTGTTTGAGAATAAGGAGTGAGTTATTATAATTATAAGTTATTATGGTTGAGTTATAATAGTTTGTGTTTGAGGGGTAGATTATTTTAGTTTGTAAAGGAAATAGTCAACACTCTAGGAAAGAATAAAATACGATGAATGTCAAATAGTAAAAATTTGTAGCAAATAGTAAATACTGTAGCAAACGAATGATTTTAAAATAGTCTTTATTGTATTTAATTGAAAGTTTTTAAATAATATTTAGTGTAACTAGAGGTTGTTATTATAGTCTTACTTCATCATTGTCCGAAATGTCCTTAAAAGTGAAAATAGTAGGACTAACAAAATTTAATCTTTTCAAAAATAAAAATAATAATAAGAAAAAAAACTAAACAAGTAAAATAAAACTAAATATTGAGATCCAGAATACCGATGGGTATGTCAACTGACTACTGTAAGGATAAAAGACGGATAAAAAGTGATGAAATCCACCAACAAAGTTTGAAGCTTTTCTCATCTCAACCAAACAAAACAATCTTTGAAATCCAATCTTAGCCAATCATCTTCCACCAAAATTCTCCATAAACTCAACTTCCTATTAGATCTATGTTTCTTCTTCACAAACAACACTTCACTTCATCTCTCTCCTTCCACCATGTCTTCTTCATCTGCAACTGCTTTCCATTCTTCTTTCTGTTTCTCTTCTCATACTAAACTTTCTTCTTCCCCCTCAAATTCCCATCAACCAAATACTTCCTTATCTCCCAAACCCAAAACCTTTTTCCATAAACATCCTCTCTACACACCACTTCATTCCACTCTCTCTTTTCAAATCAAAGAGAAAATCCTCTGTCTTGAAATCATGGGTGTTGATTCTGGCAAAGCTCTTTCTCGAAACCCTTCTCTTCATTCTGTTACTCTTGAATCCATTCACTCTGTCATCTCCTTTCTCCAATCTAAAGGCATTCACCAGAAGGACTTTGCCAAAATCTTTGGAATGTGTCCTAAAATCCTCACTTCAGATGTTAAAACTGACTTAATCCCAGTTTTCAACTTCCTCTCTGAAGATCTCAAAATCCCAGATCAGAACTTTAGAAAAACTATCAATAAGTGCCCAAGATTGCTTGCTTCAAGTGCTGAAGATCAGTTGAAACCTGCTTTGTTTTACCTTCAAAGACTTGGGCTGAAGGATTTGGAGGCTTTGGCTTATCATGATTCTGTTTTGCTGGTTTCAAGTGTGGAGAAGACCTTGATTCCTAAACTTAAGTATTTGGAGAGTTTAGGATTCTCAAGGAGTGAAACTGTTGGGATGGTTTTAAGGTGTCCAGCACTGCTTACTTTCAGTATTGAAAACAATTTCAAGCCGAAGTTTGAGTATTTCTCTGTGGAGATGCATAGAAAACTTGAGGAGCTTAAGGATTTTCCTCAGTATTTTGCCTTTAGCTTGGAGAAGAGGATAAAACCAAGGTATGTGGAGACAGTGGAGAGTGGAAAAAAAGTGCCTTTGTCACTTATGCTTAAGACCACAGATGATGAGTTTAGAGAGTTGTTAGCAGAAGGGGGTGGCTGAATGAATCTCTCTCTCTCTCTCTCTCTTTCTTCTTTGAAGCTTTGAAAAGGGAGGCTGGTTTTTTCTGCTCTTTCCCAACATTTTTTACTATGTAAATTCCATGAATTTAAATAGCTACAAATCAGCTCATCATGATATGGGTTTCTCTGATCTGGATTTCATATTTCTAATCCTCTATACTTTTCACTTTAGGACATAAATAAAGCCATGAATTTCTTCAACTTGCTGAACTGATGTATGGATCAACTTTGATGCATTTTATATCAAATATTCAGAAAGTTGCTTCTCTTTTCTTTGCAGCTGTAAACTCAGTGAATAAACGAAACAGCATTCCTCATTTTGATAAACTTTCTTCAAGTTGATGATTATCATTTTTCGTGTTTATTATCTCCTTTTAAAATCATAGCTCAAGCAAGATCAAGTCCTAGAAGAATATGTAACTCACTTTGGCTCATCAATGGCCAAATTTTCTGTATGGATCTCTGTTTTTTCTTTCTCCTTCAATTCAGGCAAAAATTTGTAGTTTATGAGATGGCAATAACAGAGGCATCGTGATTGAACTGGACGGCGCGTTAAGTCTGTCGAGAACTTGAAAATAATTTTCGATATCATGGAAAGAACTTGGGTTTGAACATGTATAGATATGTATATAAATCTATCCAAATGTATTTTGTACATAGGCAAAGCGCAAGTGCTGCAGGACGAAATACGAATCTACATGCTCTACTACATAAGTAGACATATCTTACATGCAGGCCGTTGTTGACCCGATTCATGTTTTATACACAACTTTCTTAAAATGTAATCATGTCCACTTTCGAATTCTTAATACAAAAATGGGTATCAGCTTGTGAATGTTCCAGGCTTGCTTGCTACCTTCTTGAGCTTCACACTCAAAATGAATTCCCAAAGGAACCCAAATTAGAGGCTTTAGTTGATGAGGGCATCTTGGGATATATATACAGACCACGCTTCCTGTAAAACACAGTAATACATAAAATCAAAATCTTGCAAATAAACATACTATTCAGCATTATTCTCACCACTTCAGTCTTATTAGTTACATTGTTGATCTAGTGTTTGATTTCAAGTTCTTGATTGAATCAGATAGTCATTAAATATGTTGTATGAGCGAAGAGTTACCTGAAGGATGGTAAAAGCCTTATCCGCAACATATTTCTGCAGCGTTGTTGCTCTTCTTTGCTGCAGCTTATCTGGGTGGAGACATAATCTCGCTTTTTGATATGCCTTCTTCACTTGTGTTCCTCCAATCAAGTTTGTCAACGACATCGGAGACCAACCACTACTTGTCCACAATATCTGTAATAATCCCAGACGAAATGGTTGTGGATCATTAGATAGGAGTTTATAGCATGAAAAGGAGGCCGATATCCATGATGTTATCTGGCATGAAAGAACTTACATAATGAAGTGTAGAAAGTAGCAAGCGGATGTTGGTCTCCTTGCCAGCTGACCATAACTTTATTTTTTCATCTAATCCTTCCAATTCTCTCTGTTATTTGAGATAAGGAGAAAAAACCAGGGATCAAAAATTAGTTCCTTAGCCAGAAAGAATATGAACAATATGCCTAACTAACATGATATTAAGTCCTGAAATTAATTTAACCCATTTAGTCTTTGCTTCTCTAAGTGACAGTTCTTTGTAAGAAGAGTAAACGATGAACTGATTAGACAACCACTTTGTATGATTTTGTGTTAATTAATTAGCTTGATTGCTATTTTTCCTAAATTTGGAAGTACCAGCAGGAGCCAGTCCATGAAAATATCTTATACTTCAAAACTCGAATGAAAATGAATTCGTGCCAAGCATAAAAATAAAAAGCCCTGTGATAATTACTTACATCGATGTCCAACTTCGGCTTTTCTTCTTTAACTTTTACATCTCTCTGTTGTGTCTGAGGCAGAAACAAGAGCACCCAGTTAATCAAAGCAATTCAGCTTTATTACACAATTGCAAGAGAAATTCAATCAATTAGATGGATAGATTCTTCCAAGTTCTAAGCATTATCCAAAATGTTTCTGACCAATATTTATATGGATGGAATCAAGAGTTTTCCTATTTCAGATTTTATGTGAAGAGTGGAAAATTGTTACCTCTGCGGTCTGAGACAATCCATTTCCATTCGCCGGCTGATCTGAACATTCAAATGCAACAGGTCTTCCTTCAAAACAAAAAAAGAAGAGTACTTTTAGAATTTTCACTATGGAGCAGACACATTCATATAAAACAGGTCCGGCCAGCATGAAACACACGTGGAGTTATTGAAGTTTACCTTCTTCTTCCCCAGATTGCTCGCTTTCTTGTTGTCTAACACTCAAATCTGTCTCAGATGCACTTTGATACTTCGATTTAGCCCAAGCAATTGCTTCATCAATAGAAACTTCTTCTCTATATTCTTCTCTATTGATGGAAGTTATCTCAATGACATAAGAGCTCATAGTATCTTCATCGTCATCGTCATCTTCCGGTAAAACATTACAGTAAATTCCACCACCATAATAAACTGGATCCTCAGAGAGTGAAGGTTCAGCAGATGATGGGGAGTTTATTTCTAAATAATCATCCACACAGATCTTTATGCTTCTGAATGAATTTGGTTCGAGAAAAACGGTTTCTGGCGACGACACAGGCTCTCCGAATCCATGGTCTGAGCTTTTGTATCTATCATCATATTCATCTTCTACATAACGGTTATCGATATGAGGGGTGAGATCAGGTGCAAACTGTGGCATTTCCTGTTCCTTGAACACAGTTCTGTATGAATTCCATTGTGTTGGGACATTGCTTGGCCTATATCAATTCAAGAAATAGATATTGAATAGTTGCAACCAAACAAAATTAAGGAAATGAATATTTAAATCACATTAAACTAAGTGTTGGACAATGCTGGTCAAATCAAGTTTCAAAACAGTATCAATTTAGAGACAGATTTATAATCAAACACTCATGCTTAAGCAAAGTTATCAATAAAACAAAATTGGTTGTTAGAATCAATAAACATATTTCTATGAATCAGACTGATTAAGATTATCATTTCTCTTAAATACCCTCATGAAACAGCCAAACAATATCAAACAACATATGAAAAATGACCTAAGCCATAGAGGGCATACATGTCCAATTGAATAATCCAAAATAAGGGTTTGGCCCCCTCACTTTCAGCAGTACACTACCAACCTGTGATTTGAAGACGACGAAGGGAATGGCATGTCATCACCGATGACCGGCCGAAGAGGGCTGAAATCAGAAGACGAGTTCGATCTAGTGAATTCCTTAGAGGTAGGCTCCGACCTATCTCTCGACCGTCGACCATCTTCCGATCCAAAAACGTCGCGGTAGAATCTATCCTCCTTAACAGGGATTCTAAAGGCAGGCAAGCTCCGGCCACACTTCTGGGGGCGGGAAAATAACTCGGGGGAGCGGAATACTTCTTGGTAGAAGGAAGTGGAGTCTTTACCTTCAAACCTTTCCGAAAATTGCCTGAAGAGAATGGTCTGGGGTGGACCACCGAAGACGTCGGAGAAGTCTTCGGCGTCGGAAGAAGTGGGTTTGGGAAGGGTTTGGTGTTCCGATCTCCGGGAACGGAACCGGGGAATCCCAAAACGGAGACGCCAAGTGTGCTCCATTTTCCGGGGAGATTAAGAGGGAAAATTGAAAAAGAATGAAGGAATTATTATGAGTGAGAGAGTGAGAGTGAGAAAACACCATGAAAACAAATGGAAGCTCTGCCATTCATGTATTTATACAACAAAAAGTGGGATTATGGGAAAAAGCTGTTAACTACTTTTTACTGTTGAAAAATAATAAATAATAAATAATAAATAAAAGAAAAATTATTATTTGTTTATTTATTTTTATAAATATTTGAACAACTATTCATGTGGAGCAGAAAGTTAAGAAAGGTATGGCCTTTTTCTTGTTTAATAAAATAAGAGGATTTTTTTTTTCTGATCTTAAAAAATTAATAATAATTAAAAATGATGTTTGTAATATACTCTGTTTTCAAGTTTTGGGACAAAGATTCAAGTGTAATAAATAGGATTAGATTCTTTCTCTAGGACATTTTCAAATATAATATAGTAATAAAAAAAATTGAAATTATAAATGTATCCTAATCTATCAAATATTTTTTGCTATATTTTTTAAAAAGTTTCATTTTTTTTTTTGTTATTCACTAGAATTTTCCCAATTGAAATCTACAAAGAAAAGTTGTTATGATATGTATGTTTTTCATTTCTTTAAGTATATTATGTTGTTATGCTAAATTTAGGTTGTCACTTTTTATGCTATATGAATTTTGAAATATTAAAACTGGGAAACAATCTATTAGATGCAAATTTGATTCTATAGACCTACTATAAACAAAATTAGAAATTTAGAAATAAAAGTGTAAGTTTAGGTATGTTTGGCAAGGAGTTCAAACATAGAAATTTGAAAACGAGGCATTTGATGGAAATATAGTAGTATTTTATATTTTCATATATATTTTTGGAAGCAAATTTAGAAGATTCTAATTAAACCATTGTTTTAAATGTATTTGATGCAATATTTATAACATTAGTTGTAATTACTCATTAAATATTAGATCGACTAGAAACTATTATTCATTAATTATTTCTTTTTTGTATAGTTATTATTTAGAATGTTATATAATTTATAATACATTACACGATGCATATTTTTATTAAACAAATGACAATATGACATACTATATTTCTAAACGCCTTTACTTTTCGTTTAATATAGTTTTGGATTTTAAAATTTAAGTGGTTGTTTGAGGTTTTGAGTTGAGTATTATAACTGCTACAATAGTTTGTGTTTGTGTTTGTGTGTGAGGTGTATTTTAAAATGGTTTGATTTATAATAGTTTGTGTTTAGGTGCATGTTATTTTAGTCTAGATTTAGTTTTTTTTTCTAATATATTTTTTATTTTACAAGTAGTACCTTAAATATTACATTTTATGAAGAAAAATTATTGTAAATGACAAAACTGATTAAAATATTTACAAATATATCAAAGTTTTAGATTCTATCAGTGTCTATCATCAATAGAATATAAAGTTTAGCTATACCTCATAAATATTTTGGTTTATTTTACTATATTTGAAAATGTTCCTTTTATAAATATAAATAAAAGCATTCGTTTCATTAATTTTAAAGAAATGTGTTAGATTTTAAAGTACGTTATTATTTGTCCATTTGGTAATTTTAGTTGTCCCAATATGGTAAACATGCCAAAAAAAAAAAGGTTACCATTTATATCACTCACAAAAAACCTCCATATGTTGGAGATATAATTCATATAGTTGGAGTTGGTCATCAAAGGTAGCTGTTAGAGATGGTCATCTCCACAATTGGGTCTTGGAGTCTTCGATGAAGTTAGACACCAGAGATGATTATCAATGAATAAAGTCATTGAAAATATTAGACGGAGTGAGAGTTTATTATTTTAACTACAAAAATTATAAATAGTGCTATTGTAGCAAACGAGGGGTTAAAATAATCCTTACCCCTCACTCTTTTAACATACACCTAAACATAAGTCTATGATATATGTCCTCATGGTCGATAGGGTTCCTTCGTCCTTGTCAGGTACGTTTTCTTGATAAGATGTTTTATGGATATAAGTATATGACTTTGCCTGTTTAAAACTGAAATATTAAGAACTGTTTATATGACTGAGAACCTAAAGGAAATGATTGTGGTTATTAGAAAATGTCGTCACGTAGTGGTGCTGAAAAAGAACTAAGCACAAGTTTAAGTTCAAGTATTTTGAAGTACATTGAATTATGTACAGAGTTAAGACATTAAGGATGAGAAATAAAACGTTATTTGGTAATAGTTGTTCGAATGAGACTTCAAGGAATTATGTTGTATTTTACCTTGGAGAATGAGATTAGTGAAATTACTATAAACTTTGTCACAATAACTCGCATACATAGATGCAAGATTAAAGTTTATTTAGATAAGATAACAGGAAGAAGAGACTTATTTTATCAAAGGTCACTAGATATTATAGCCAGTTATGTGTGTTCCTTCGGGATCACTGAGATGTGTGTTCCTATGAGACCACTAGACTATGTGGCATAGAGTATAGGTTTAATTGGAAGTTAATAGTTCACCTAGCGGGCCCAGTAGTGGGTCCCTTACTGGATATTTTATATACTCACTCTTTTCATGTTTTTTTTCCAAGCTAATGAAGGACAAGAAAGACCCGTGACCATGCCATTGGGGACTAGTTTGACAAATGCTTTCGATGCATTTTTTTTTGTTATGTTATGATGATTTCAATATTAGATGAAAGATTGTTAGACAATCTTTATGTTATTTAATTGAGTTTTTATTCTAGTAACGACCCCTGTTTCGGTTGAAAATTGGGGTCGTTACAATTACTCCCTCAAACCACTTCAAATTGGAACCTCAAACAATTCCTAAATTTCAAAATATAGATACACGAGAAATATAAAATTGTTGTTTTCAGAATTCACACTATTTGAATCACATAACTTGAAAACAAATTTCAAAAATAGAATCCATATTATTTGCCAAAACTTATATTTGCTAAACCTAGCAGAATCTAGAAACATAAAACATAATCTAGATTATCGACCAAATAGATCTGAAGATTTGTTAGAGATATAGTAAAAACTTTTGGAACAATCAAAGTTAGGATATAAACTTGTAATTTTCTTAATTCTTTTATAATAAAAAAAGTCCCTAAACGTGGGAGTGAGAAAGAGAAAAGATCTAGGACTTGTATCCACTGTCAACATAGGACTTTTAATGACACCACAAAAACACGTCGTTGTTTATCCTTTCGTGACATTTTTTTTCGTGTCAATATTTAATCTTTAGTGCCATTTTAAATGTGTCATTGTAATGTTGTCCTCGACACAAAAAAATTGTCATCATTGAGGCCAAAATTAGATATTTTCTGTCACTTATGTGCTTTTCACGACAGTTTATTTGCGTCACGGTT
>JBBPDJ010000004.1:9378188-9392635 GCA_037974625.1 Cucumis cinereus | reverse complement strand
TTTCCTTGTTTCATATGCACACTTCTTTTGTATTAGGAAGGACATGAAAATATTGTTTGCTGCCCCCCTCCCTCTCCACACACCATCTCAAAAGAAAAGTCCCTGTTCATTGAAGTCTAATCAATGTACTATTTTGTAGACTTACTTACATAAATCATGGCAAATTTATGGGGAAAAAGTGAGGAAAACTAAAGTTGATGAAGTGGGATCACACACACATATATATACTTTGTCTACGAGATAATTACATGCATGTGAAAGAAAAAAGCATGCATATTGAAAATACTGTATATATGTTATCTAGAAACAAGAAGAAGTGTTTTACGGTACGATGTAGACGCGTAATTTGAATGTAATTGGAAGTAATTACAACAATATAACTGTTCACTTTTCATAATTGACTTTGAAATATGACTGTCTTCTTGAATATATCCCTACAAGAAATAAAAACAAAAACAAAAACAATTACAAAGTTTGTGGAAGTCCAAGAATGTTTTACTAGCTTAGCTACTAGCTCTTCTAGCTACGCTATTTTCATAATTTTAAAAAATTTTAAATTGTGGTAGAATATGTGTTCAAGGTGTTTAACTCTTATTTATTTTCTATTTAATTTTTTTTATGGACAACAATTTCAAAAGAATAAGACCATAGTTTTGTTGGGATTTACAACTTATTATAGTTATGGGTACGTAACAATTAGAATTTAAAATTCTTTAATTTATTTTCTATAATTAGTTAATTATATAATACTCCAAAGTTGGTGAAGTTTGTAGGGCTCTTAACTTATCCAAGATGTGAATTATATTAATGAAAATTGGATTGGAAAGACAATAAGAATGCAACAAAAAATCTCCCAAATGCATTGTTTTGGTCACTATGTTTTAGAAGATGCAGATTGTACAATGAACCCAAAAAAACTCAAAACTATATTAAGATTGTTCCACACATTAAAGAAATTTAATAAACTACGAAAAGGAAAAAGAATAATTTCACTCTCGCATGGACACACGATTAAATTAACATTAGTAGAACTAGAAACATTAACAATACAATTTTATAATTTAAAACTAAATTGAGAAAAAGAATACTATAAATCTAAAAACATGTCCTAAATCATAGTTTTAATGTATATATCTTCTAAAGAAATAAAAGAAAATCCTATCCTAGCAAATGTATATCTAGATATAATTGAGATGAAAAAAAAAATCCAAAAAGGCTATAAGAATTTAGTATTTACATTAGAGACATGGAAATCAAAACAGTGGATTGATATGTCATTTCTCTTTCAAACATTTATGATTGAAGTGTTTGTAACACAAGAGGTTGGCCACTTGGACACATAAGAGATTTATTCTTATTTATTTATTTATTATTATTATTGCATTGATTCTTAGTATTTTGTAGGCATATAAAAGAAAAGGTAGAGTGTTTCTTGGAAGTTTCAAGGCAGAGGACATATCTTTGTAACTTTGTACACAACAAATATGCAACATGTCGTGTTTTGCCAAAGATTCATTTAAATCATTATTTTTGTTTGAATTTCTTTTGGAAAAATATATACATTTATTTTTTACAGTAAAAATATCCTATTCTTATACAGCTCTCTCTCTATGTATATTCAAAATTTGTAGGTCTCCAAGAACGTTTGTTTTAAGTTGTTGTTAAAGTCAGAATGATCTTTATACATGTTGATTCTAAAACCCCGTCTTGTCCATTTCTATTTATAATAATTAAAACCGCGTTTCAAAAGTGTACCTTTTGAATCTCTTATAACATATATACGTGTTTGTAGATATTTGTTTATTCATTGTCAAGTAATATAAGAAAGTAAATGCCAAACATATACTTCAACTACAACTTGGTTGACACACGTATTTCTTTTAATGAGATTGAAACTTTTCGATTTCAACCCTTAAATATCTCACGTCTTATCAATTTTAACCTAAATCTTAATTTTGCATCCGAATTTTGACCCTATACTTAGTTCCATGTTGCAATTGTTTACGTTCTATCCAATTTTCAGGAATTTTAACCTACTCATTTTGGTCTAGTGTTTTTTATTCTATTAATGTGTTTAATTTCTATTTTATAAATATTATCAGATGAAAAATTATTGTACTTTTTTAAGTTTTAGGTCAAAATTGCTCCACTTATTTAAATAATTTAAGGCACAATACGAAGAAATTAAATATTTTCAAAATAAATAAAAAAGTTTCAAAACACTCTTTGTTCCTAAACTTTGGTTAGTAACGATTTAGTCTCCCAAACTTTGGTTCGTAACGATTTAGTTCCCTAAACTTTCAATTTTGTAACAATTTAGTTGCTGAACTTACAATTAAGTCGTTGTATTGTCACTTTTGTGACAATTTAGTCCGTAGCTAACATAAACAAATTCATTAAAATTAGATGTAAACTTTTATTATTTTTTTATGTAAATTATTCTTTGTTTTATAAAAATATTGAAACTCTAATTAGTTAATCGCTTTATTTATATAAGAAAACTTATCAAATCTTAACCCTAATTTCTACAATAGAGACTAAATTATTAAGGACTAAATCATTACAAAATTGAAAGTACAATGACTAAATCGTTGTAAACCAAAGTTCAACGAGTAAATTGTTACTTTCGTAAAAATGTTGGAAATAAAAGTGATTTTTGATAAAATTAACAAGTTCATAAGTAAAAATAAAATTTCTTTAATCTAATAATTATAACAAAAACCGATCTCGTTAGCTATATGGTAACAAAAACAAATACTCAAACTTCGAAAGAACTAAAAATAAAAGTTAAATAAAATTAAAAAGAAGAAGAAAAAGAGGGAAATAAAGACATCTTATTATATATCTATATTACCATATTTTAGATTGCTTTTCAAAGGGAGTATGATTCGAAAATGAAAACTATAAACCAAATCATGTGATTTGGTCCAAAACATATATAAATATATATGAAACAACATAACACCTTGCTTTCATTATTAATTACACTAATAAATAACACATGTGCTTTCTCACACTATAAGTTCCTTGCACACTATAAATGTCAGACATGTCTTCATAGTATTGTCCATGTGTCCATAAAACTTTTATGAAAAAAAAAAAAAAGAACAAAGTGTTAGTAATAACCAACCTTTATATTTCTGAAAATAGTACGATATTGTCTACTTTAGACATAAATCTTCATGATTTTGTTTTTAGGTTAACCTCAAAAGGTCTTATACCAATAGAGATAGTTGTCCTAACTTATATACCCATAATCAAATCCAATGTGTTTTCCAACAATCCTCCTCTCAAACATTATATGGACCACCAAGTCTCTTCTCAAATAGTCATCCATCTTTCTAACTGTTATAGATGCTAGCTTCTCTTCTCGGAGAAACACTACTTATCCAATAGAGTTCAACTACTAGATGAAATTATGACTTACTATTGAGGCTCCACTACATCTTTGTTGTTCAATGTTTGAGAATTTCTACTGACATGGCTAAATCAAGGGTATGACTCTTGTTAAGTTTTATGTTCTAAAACTCGTGATTTGTGAATGTTAAACTATTTTATTATTCAATAAAATGTTATAGAATAGATGATTTGCTCGTTATAAACTTTGAATTCAATAAACTAAGGTCTCTTGACTTAGTACGAACGTTAGAACTTTATGTAGTGACATAAAGGTGAATCAAGTTCAAGTTGATAGTTTAAATGGTATACAGTATAGGAATAGGGTTGAGCACCTTATTCCTGCACTACAAGAAAAAAGCCATTTTTCGATGCACAAAATGACCATTGGGAGAGAGTGGGTTGGGTGAAAAAGGATATCTCCTGATAGGCTCACACATGTGTAGAGAGTAAGCCACAACTCCCGATGTTGTATAACGGCGTCGGTAGTTAGTTAGGAAAAAACAATTTGAAGAGCTAACTTCGGATGCCAGGCGAAATAACTCGTGACGGGTTAATGACGCGTCAGAAATTGGGAAAGATTTCCCAACGTCCTTCGTAGGCGTCGAGAGATTTCCCAACGTCCTTTACATTTTACCGCTTCAATCGATTCCTCTTTCTATTGGTAAACAATCTTTGCTCTACAATGGATTTGAATTTTTTTTTTTTTTAACAAGAAATTTTACATACTTTGTGATGCCGGTACAATTTTGGGTTCAAAAATCAAACGATTTTTCACTTGATTGTGAGGAATGAGTTTTTAGAGATCATTTGAGTGGTTGTTTTTGGTTATGGGGATGAATTTATTTTTTTGTTGGGAGCTTCTTAATTTCGGTTTTTTTTTCATGTGTTTTTATTTGTAGCAATACATGATTTAATTTCAAGATGCTTCTTCTTTTTTCTCCATTTTCCCAAGTTTGAGGAGAAAGTATTGATAATGACTTTCAGAACACTAAAATTATAACCAAGGTGAACTAACTCTTCCATTGAAATTAAAGAACGTGACAATAATATAGCCTTCCAAGACATTGAGTTTCTATTATGAAGAAGGTTAGTTTTAGATAGAAATTATTCTAGAAACAAGCCTTTTATGCAGATGTTTTTGGAGTTTGTTGATATTGGTTTTTATAATCCCTAATTGTTCCTTGTTTTCGGTTGTGGGTGAGGGAAGGGGCTGGGCTAGATTGTGTTTTTTGTAACTCTCATTTCTAAGTTATTTTTATATTTTAATTGAATAATGATAACTCAAATTGTATTTGATTTTTTTGTTAGTGTATTTTTATAGGTGGATTGAAAGTTTTGCATATTGGATGGAGATGAAAACTCACGTCACCTTGATTTTTATACTTTAATTACTTAAATCTTCAAAACTTGGCAAATCTTCTATTTTGTTTACTCACTCTAAAGAAATTACTTTGTAACTCTCTTTCATTTTATTAGACATAACAAAATGTGTTGGTAATTAATTACGTAATTATGAGATCAAACTTGTGATATTTTAATTTTCATGATACTAGTATGTTTTGTAGATATCCTTTAGCTTTTGTGAAAATATTATCGATGAATTTGTTTGATTTGAATGCGTATGAAACAATTTGCCTAATTATTATTGATTTGCATTCTAAACGTTAGATTACAAAGACAAAAAAAAAAATAAAGTAATAATGGAAGGTATTTAAAAAATATTATCACTCCCCATAACCTTTGGCACCATCGAGAGATCATAGAACTCCCGTTAGATATTATACACCTGTCGGGAGATTCCTAACTCCCGATGTCGTATGTAGGCGTTGGGAGTTAATGATTGATATTTGAGTGTCAGAAGATGATCTCTCGACGAGTGTATCCTAACCAAACTCCCAATGCATTTTTTTATCATTTCCTGACGATTTTATGCATCGGAAAAATAGAGTTTTCTTGTAGTGTTGTGACACGGGAGGCGGCACACTTTGTATTTAGTACAGATAATGTGATCTTAAATCGTTCATGTGGAGTCATGTGAGTGGGGGCGTCCCATGCAAAGAGTTTGTATAAGATCAGACCATGACATTGTAACGCCCCGAGTTTTCAAACCTTAACCCAAGGTTATTACCTAAGTAAAAATCAATAAATTCATTTTAAAAGGCAAAAACAAAACAAAACAAACATTTTAATTAAATTCAAGTAAAGTAACAAAGGGTTTTCAAACGTTTAAATCAAACAAATAATGAAAAAGGTAAGAAAAGAACCTAGACGGGATCCCTAAAATAGTTTGCTAACCAAAGTCATTACAATTAAAACCAACAAGAGTTTAATAAGAAAGAAAACAAATGCCAAAATAACCGTGTAGAAGCAAAAAGGTCTACTGGTTCCCCTTGACATGGTCACTGATTCTACTTGTCCCTCGACGGTCCATTCTTACCATTGCCTGAAATAAAACATAGATAGGAATGAGTACAAAAATACCCAGTAAGGAAAACCACTACAGACTCCACTGGGTAACTGTTAACTTTTCCTAATGACTTGTAGTTTGCGACGTTCGATCGGGTGGTTGAGTATTGACAAATATGTCAGAACAGGTCTCGTACCGAGCCCCTTCACGACCCTGTCACAGCAAAATGCCACACAGGCTTGCCCTCAGAACGAATGTCGGAACAGGCCTCGTACAGACCCCCTTCTCGACCTTCAGTGACGGGGTGCCACACAGGTTGGTCGACTAAACGCCACACAGGATAGCCGATGATACGCCACACAGGCTGGTCAACGAAACGCCACACAGGCTAGTTGAAGATACACCACACAGGCTAGTTGACGATACACCACACAGGCTGGTCGACTGTCCCCACACATGCTAGTCGAGGATACGCCACACAGGTTGGTCGTCTGTCGCCACACAGGCTAGTCGACGATACGCCACACAGGCTGGTCACTGGCTAGTCAGAATCAAGTCAGCCGTACGACTTAAAACTGACCTATCGTCTCCCACCAAGTACAAACTTATTAAGTGAGTTAACAGAGACCGTATCCAATTAAAATCCAATACAAGCATTATGATCATAATAATCCAAATAGGTCTCAATCAGCAGATAACACAAGTAAACAGTAAAACAATTCATGCAGAAACCAAATAGATTTATAACCCAAATGCTCCAAAGCCAACCCCTAAATTAGGCACATAACGAACCATCTTAACACCTTATACGCCATAAGCGTAGATTCGGTAGAAGCAATCCTTACCTCAAGTTTTAGAGTTTTTCTTACTCGAACTAGCCTCCAATCGACCTTAAACATACGAACATCAATTAATAAACCTTCTCCAAAAGAAATATTTCTAGTCCTTCAGTAACCAAACTCAAACTCACCAACAAACCAACACAGAGCAATGGCAGCGGAGACGGACAGTGACAGAACACGGCTCAGCGGCTCGACGGCTCGGCTCGGCTCGGGTTGAGGAGCGACTGCACGCTCAGAGGAAGGCTTGCAGATCTGACGTGCGCGGTCGATATTGGCTCGCGGACGGAGAAGGCGTCAGCTCAGCGTGTGGGTTACAGATCCGACGCGTGGAGGTGTTGGCGTCGCGGGTGGAGATGGCGTCGGCTCGGGCGTGGAGGTGGGGTGCACAAACAGTTGGATGAGACGCAGATCCGACGCGGAGCGGCTTGGCGATGGGGCTCGACGTTCGCGGCGCGGCTGAGCGAAAGGAGAAGCGTGAGGTGCGGTTGGGCGACGTCGCGGCGCAGCGATGGGCGTGCGACGAGCGGCTCAGATCTGCGCGACCCACGGCTTCACGAACGGCTGAGGCTTCGGTGCGATGCAAGAAGATGGAGTCTGACGGCGGCACGGGTTGAGGAGCGGCGCGCGGGCGATGGAGTTTTGGTGTGAGGCGTGGCTGCTCGGGGTTACAGATCCGGTGCGAGGAGAGGACACCTCGACTTGACAACGCAAGGTGGCTTGACGGTGCTTCTCGATGGTGTGCAAGCTTCGGTCGGCGACACGTCATTACGAGTGGCGTCGTTGGTGGGGTGGAGCTGAGCGACGGCGGCGGCTATGGAGGAGAAGAGTGGGTGGCGGCTAGGGTTTGTAGATTTAGGGTTTTGATGGTGAAGATGAAGAGATGCCCAAAAACCATAATTCCCTCATTAGAAAAAAGAGAAAAGAATAATAATAATATACTATATATTATTTTATTCCCTTTTCTTTTCATTTTCTTCCAAAAAAAATAAACCTCCCTTCTATTTCCTCTTTAATTCCCTTTACTTTTCACCAACCACCAACAACAAATCACAACCAATTAAAATAACCCAAACTTTAAACCCAAAATAAACATCCCAAAATTACAACTTTACCAATATTTAATAAGATAATTAATAATAAAAAAATTACAAATTACCTTAAAAATTTGGGATGTTACAGACATGGTCACTTTTAAATTATAACACCCTTTACTGTTTAAAACTGACTACATCGATTTCGATGGCCTAGGTAACTCGATCTAAATTCTGAGCTAACAATGAACTCTTGTTTATTCAGTATTTTCTTTAGATCTGCATCGATAATGGCAGATCTATAGCGTTGACAAAATAGACCTCCCATTTCAGAGGTAAGACTCGGTAGATAGCTGGAGACATTTTGTGAACGATGGAATTCACTCTTACCCACTTCTAGGAATAGTAGATAGGTTATTCCCTTAAGTGTTGACTTCAGGTCTTGAACAAAGGGCTCCAGCCCTCTCATTGAACCCTAAAACGATTGTTCATTAGAGAATCAACTGAGACTTAAGGAACATGATGTTTGTAACGCTCCGAATTCTCAAACCGAACCGGGCCGTTACTTAAATAAAACCATTAACATCAATTTTTAAAAGACGAAATTAAAACAAAACAAATACTTTTATTTAATCAAAACAGACATTTAAAAGGTTCATTAAAACAATTACTTAACTAAAATAATGATAAGAAAAGTACCTAAACGAGATCCCTAAAACAGTTTTCTAAACCAAATAAATACGATTAAATAAATGAAACAGTTTAACCGTAAATGCACCAAAATAAACGTAAAGCGGAAGCATAAAGGTCTCGTGGTACTCTCTAATATGGTCAATGGTTCAACTCTTAGAGAAAACCTCGAGAGTCGATTGCACCACCAACACTCCAAATTGAACCTTCAAACATTAAAGAAACACCCAATTTAATCCAAGATAAACCTCAAATAAAACTTTATTGGGTACCCTAAAACTCAATTTGAGTTCTTCCTAAACCTTACCAAACACACCAACAAACAGCACTGGCGGCGGTGCTTGGCAGTGACAGAAGGCGGCTTGGTTCACGGCTCGGCTCGACTCGACTTGGCGGTTCGGCTTGCAGATCTGGGCGTCGCACGCGGCTTGGCTTGCAGATCTGGGCAGCGCTTGACTTTACGACCACTGGAGGCGTGACTTAGACACGAAGTGATGCACGACTTGACAGAGAAGAGCGTTGCAGCGTCGGGTTGGGAAGCGAATTCGTGCGCGACAAAAGGAAGTGGCTCGGCTTCAACGTGGATGACGACGTGCAGCTAAATGTGCGACTTCACGACGAACGGGTAAGTGGTTGGTGGAGAAACGATGCGTGCAGCTTCACGACGTGTGGTGGGGGATTCCCGACGTGGCTAACGGAGATGAATGACGCGATGCGTGGATCTGGTAAACGGTTGTCGACGCGGAGCAAAACGCGGAGGGGGCGCGATGCGGCTGCTCGGCTTCGCTGATCTCGGCTTGCGAATGGACGATGGCTCGCGGCTGGCGTCTCTCCGTGGCTGGCTCAGCGTCGACCGGTGAAGAGTGGCGCGACGACGATGAAGGGGACAGCGGCTAGGGTTTTCAAGAAGGGAAAAGTTGAAAAAGATGGGGAAGATGGATTGCACGAATCTCAAGACGTTTAAATAAATAATAATAAAATATTATTATCACCATTATTTACTTTCCCTTTTAAACTTTTTCAAATTTCCACTTTTTCTCTTTCTTCATTAAAACCCACTTTCTTCTCTCTTCATTAAAACTCACATTTTCTCTCTCTCCAACCACAAATAAAACAAAAACCACAACAAATAATTTTAACAATTAATCCAAGTTTAAATAAAAAACTAACATCCCAAATTAAAATTAACCAACATTTAGTAAGATAATTGACAAATAAAATTACAAATTACCTTAAATTTTAGGATGTTACAGTCTTCCCTCCTTAAGAAACTTTTGTCCTCGAAAGTTCTAATCCTCGAACAACTCCGGGTATCGAGCTCTCATGTCGTCCTTCTGTTCCCACGTAGCTTCTTCCACTTGCTGATTTTGTCATAAAACCTTTACCAAGGCAATGCTCCTGTTGCGCAACGTCTTCACCTCCCTTGCCAGAATCTCCACTGGTTGCTCCTCGTAGCATAAATTCTCATTGATCTCTAGGGGCTCATAATCGATGACATGCGACAGATCAGCCACATACTTCTTCAATACCGAAACATGGAAAACGTAGTGAGCCGTAGAGAGGGATGGTGGTAGCACTAACCGATACGCCACAGAACCAATTCTCTCCAGAATCTCAAAAGGCCTAATAAAGCGGGGACTCAACTTTTCCTTCTTTGCAAATCTCAAAACACCCCTCATAGGTGCTACCTTCAGAAACACCTTATCTTCCACCTCGAATTCCAAGTCTTTCCATCTAACATCTGCATAACTCTTATATCTACTCTGAGCTGTCTTCATTCGGGCTCTAATCTGCTAAATAGCTTCATTAGTAGACTGCACTAACTCAGGACAAACCAACCTCTGCTCACCGACCTCATCCAACCACACAGAAGATATACAACACTTACCGTACAAGGCTTCAAACGACGCCATGCCAATGGTAACCTGGTAACTGTTGTTGTAAGCGAACTCCATCAAATGAAGGTGACAGTCCCAACTCCCAGAAAACTCTAGAGCACAAGCTCGCAGCATATCCTCCACTGTGTGGTTCAAACGCTCAGTTTGACCATCAGTCTGCGGGTGAAAAGCTGTACTGAAATCCAACTGAGTACCCAAGGAATTCTAGAGACCTTTCTAGAAATTAGAGATGAAACGGGCATCCCTGTCTGAAACAATCGACACGGGAACTCCGTGCAACCTCACCACCTCCCTCAAATTTAAATGAGCCCACTTATTCACTGAATACGTAGATCTACCTGGAATAAAGTGTGCTGACTTGATGAGTCTATCTACAATAACCGAAATCACAGTATGGCCCTTCAGGGTCCTAGGTAATCCCGTAATGAAATCCATCGATACATTCTTCCACTTCCACTCTGGAACTCCGAGAAGCTGTAACAAACCCGTTGGCTTCTGTCTTGGTGCTTTCACCTGCTGGCACACCAGACACTTGCTCACAAAGTCTGCTACCTCCCTCTTCATATTAGGCCACCAATAAAAACGCTTCAAGTCCTAGTACATCTTGGTACTGCCAGGATGCATAGCAAACGGAGAGTTATGAGCTTCAGACAACAAGTCCCTCTGAACTTCAATGTCTAGTGGAACACATAAGCGTTTCTCAAACAAACGACCATCATCAGAGGGATACAGAAAAACCCTCAGCTTGACAAGTCTCAACGTCGGTTACACCGTTAACTGTGCCAACTGTGAGGTTACCTCCCCCACTGCAACTGCAATCTTGACTCGCTCAAAATCTTCGTGCAACTGAGTTTGCCTTGTAATAAGAGCTGCTGAATGAGCTACTTTTCTGCTCAAAGCATCAGCTACCACGTTTGCCTTACCTGGATGGTATAAGTTCTAACAGTCATAGTCCTTCACCAACTCCAGTCATCTATGTTGTCTTATATTCAACTCGTTGTAGGTGAAGAAGTATTTAAAACTCTTGTGGTCGGTGAAAATTTGTATCTTTTCCCATACAGATAATGCCTTCAAATCTTCAATGCAAAAACCATTGCTGCTAACTCCAGGTCATGAGTGGGATAATTCTGCTCATAGACTTTCAACTGACGAGACGCATAAGCAACTACCTTTCCGTGCTGCATCAGCACACAACCCAACCCTTTCTTTGAGGCATCACTATAAATCACAAAGATTCCTAAACCATCCAACACTGTCAGGACAGGCGCAGTATCAAGTTTCTGCTTTAGCTTCTGAAAACTACTCTCACAAGTCTTGCTCCACACAAAAGGAACTCCCTTCCTAGTCAACTGAGTCAAAGAAGTAGCGATGCGAGAAAAATCCTCCACAAACCGTCTGTAATAACCCGCTAAACTCAGAGAGCTACAAACCTCCATAACAGTAGAAGGTCGAGACCAACTGGTAGCTGCTTCAATTTTGGCAGGATCCACTGAAACTCCTTCTCTAGATACGACATGACCAAGGAAAGATACATGCTTCAGCAAAAATTCGCACTTGAAAAACTTTGCATAAAGCTCATTCAACCTCAGATTCTCCAAAACCTTTCCCAAATGCTCCTCATGTTCCACCTTTGTCTTGGAGTAAACCAAGATCTCATCAATAAATACAATCACAAAGGTATCAAAAAAATCCTTGAACACCTTGTTCATCAGATCCATAAATACTGCATGAGCATTCGTCAGTCCGAACGACATCACTATGAACTCATAATGTCCATATCTCGAACGGAAATCAGTCTTGGGAATGTCACTCTCCTTTATTCTCAACTGCTGGTGACCTGAATGAAAATCAATCTTCGAGAAAACTGTAGCTCCCTGTAACTGATCAAACAAATCATCAATTTTGGACAACGGATACTTGTTCTTGATCGTTACTTTATTCAGCTCTCTGTAATCAATGCATAGACGCATAGACCCATCCTTCTTCTTGACAAATAAAATTGGTGCACCCCACGGTGACACAGTCGCCCAGATGAAACCTTTGTCAAGTAACTCCTGCAACTACAACTTCAGCTCTTTCAACTCAGCTGGAGCCATTCTGTACGGAGCTTTAGATATAGGCTTAGTACCCGACTCCTGTTTAATAGCAAAATCAACCTCTCTCTCAAGAGGTAAACTAGAAAGGTATTCAGGAAACACATCAGGGTAATCCCTCACTACAGGCTCAGACGACAAGGAAACGACGACTTCTCTGGTGTCCACAACACTAGCCAAGATACTCCAAGTACCTTGATTTAACACCTTACTGGCTTTCATAGCCGAAATCACCTTGGGCAACACCACAGTTCCTGTCCCTCTGAATTTTAAACTTGCCTCATTAGAAGGGTTAAAGACCACCTCCTTACGAGCCCAATATATACTAGCATGATTAGTAGCCAGCCAATCCATGCTTAGTATCACGTTAAAATTTCACATATTCAGAACTAACAAGTTACATCTATCACCTGATCCACTATTTCTATCTGACATGACTTAATTTTCTTCTCAGACAACATAATTTCTCCGGATGGAGTAGTCACAGACAAAACAAAATCAAGAGGTTCAACCTCCAAATATGCATGCTCCACAAAGACTGAAGATATAAAATGAATGAGAGGACACAGAGTCAAAAAGCTCCAAAGCATAATGCCCCATAATTGGGAGCGTACCTGTCACCACGGTGCCTGCCCTCTGCCTCTTGCAGGTTGGTGGCAAAAACTCGACCCTGCTGCCTATTTCAAACTCCCTGGAATGTACTAGATGACTTAAACCTGGCGGCTGCCGAAGAGTTATTAGGGCAACTGTCAGCCATGTGCTGTAATGCCCTGGGATTTTCAACCTTAACCCGAGGTCGTTACTTAAATAAGAACTCATAAACTTTACAAATTACAGCGAAGCATTTTTCAATAATAAACAACATCAACACTGCGGAAGCCTTTTTCACAAGTAACAACATCAACATAGACTACAACGAAAGCATTTGTCAATAATGTCCCCAAACACATGGTCAATGGTCCTTCTTGTCCGTCGCCGGTTTCCTCATACTTACCTGAAAAATAAACATGAAAAGGGTGAGTATAAAAATACCCAGTAAGAGACCCACTACTGGGTCCACTAGGTTAACTGTTAACTTCCTATTAAATTGTACTCTACAATCTAAGTTCCAAAAGCGGTTAGCGTTCCACCTACCGGGTACAACATGGCTAATAGATAAAGTTAACAGCTACCATGTTCCCAACATATGCAATCTTAGTCCAAAACATTCATAAGCACACAAATGAAATTTAATACAGAGATGGGAACCACAAACACCTCACACCATTATCCTGTTTTATGGTTTTTCCATAGCAAACCATAAAGACATAACACCACACAACCTCATTGGTTTGTCCATAGCAATCTGTCCTAACAGATCAACACATAGCCATTCAGTCCATCTCAACATAGATAACTCATCACCAACAGCTAACTCGGGAGTTAGTCCATTCAGTTAACTCAACCCATAACCATATCCAGCAGTTTAACTAAACCGTTTAGTTAACTCACCACATAAACCCGTATCAAGCATTTCGTCACATAACCAAAAAAGTTCTGACAGTGTACCACACAATTAAGCTTGACATACGAATTATCCATTGATACTTAATAAACCGTTTATCACATAAACCATAGACATCCAGTTTATCATAAGTATTCCATTGGGTCCACTAGGTGACCGTTAACTTCCCCTAATGGCTAGTACTTTACGACACACAGATGGGTGGTTGAGTATTGACAAATATGTCGAAACAGGCCTCATACAGACCCCCTTCACGACCCTGTCAAAGCAAATCGCCACATGGGCTTGCCCTCAGAACGAATGTCGGAACAGGCCTCGTACAGACCCCCTTCACGACCTTTAGGGATGATACGCCACACAGGCTGGTCGACAATACGCCACACAGGCTAGCGACGATATGCCGCACAGGCTGGTCGACAATACGCCACACAGGCTAGTCGACGATACGCCACACAGGCTAGTCGACGATACGCCACACAGGCTAGTCACTGGCTAGTCAGAATCAGGTCGCCGTACGACTTGAAAACTGACCTATCGTTTCCCACCAAGTACAAAATCATTAGGTAAGTTAACAGAAACCGTA
>JBBPDJ010000004.1:9355154-9366650 GCA_037974625.1 Cucumis cinereus | reverse complement strand
GTCTAGGTTCTTTTCTTATCTTTCCTTTATGATTGATTAAACGTTTGAAACCTTTTATTATTTTATTTGGATTAAATCAAAGTTTTTATTTTGATTTGCCTTCGTCTTTAAAAATGGTTTTAATGATTTTTACATAAGTAACGACTTTGGGTTAAGGTTGAAAACCCGGGGCGTTACAATTTTTCATCAATCAACTCTCCACCACCAAACTCATTTTCTTCATCTTCATTTTTTGTCAATTTTTCAGCAACCACCTTGGACTTCTTCTCAAAATTCTCAAGTTAGTAGCCTTAAGAATGAAAGTTTCTCTAAGGTATAACAGCTCTATGTGTCTCATCTCATGGAAACGTGTGGTGAGATGAATCAACTTGAGAAAAGACTAAGAAATTGAGGAATCATCCCGAGGCATCTTTAAGTTGTATTGATTTTATTTATTTGCTACGAATTCTTTCTTTTCTTTCTTTACCAACCAAACTTTATTCTAGTAATGGTTTTTTATCTAATAAAGAAATTTATTTTTTTATTGGTCACACTACTACAAAAATGACTTTACTTGACAGTTTTTATTTTACATTACTTGACGGTCTTATAAAAAACCATCAAGTAATGTTAAAAATCGTCAAGAATAAGCAAAATGCGGAATAATGAAGATTTTTTTGAAAAATTCTTACAATACTTGATGCTTAAGTAATGATGTGCTCACACCACTCTGTTGTCTTCGTATTCTCTTTGTTGATTTTAACCAAAGTTTTGGTAAATTAACTTGATCACTTAAATTAACAAACTAGTGGAACTTTAGTGCTGAGAAGGCTAGGGTGTAAACATAATTCACAAAAGGATATAGGACTTAAAGCCTAGGAATAAGAAAAGTCATGTCATCTTAGGGAAAGGAGATGCCATGGGGTGAAGAAACTAAACTTTTATTAATTTAAGATTTGACTACCCATGGGAACATTAGGTAGTAGCTGCTTAGAACTTCTAAAGGAACTTGATACAAGTCGAATAGATTTCTGCCCATGCATACTTCACTGTCTTGGTTCTGTGGGTTCAATACTCGAAATACTTTGAGATTATTAATTCATTGACAATGTATGCTTGCACTTAGACCTAGCTCACTCATATTTTTACCACTCACACATTTGGTCAATCAATGCGTCACCACTTTTGTTTGGGTGGGCAGGTGTGAGTAACTTTGCTCGTGCCAAGTAATGTAGAACAAATTTTTAATACCTTTATCTTTACTTTTTAACCGGTAGTTGTTTTGTTTAAAATTAATTCCAAGAGTTAGTTAGCATATTTAATACCATTTTAAAACTAATACTAAAACGGATTTTCTGGAAAAAAATAATCTTATTTTCTCTTTTAAAACAACTCTAAATTTGGGGAAAAAAAAGAAGATACACAAAACCTTATTTTCTTCATCACTGTGTTCTTCCTCTCTAAGATTTTTGTCCAGCACAGGTTTCTAGAAAAATTTCATTGATTCCATCATAGAGTGCGTGTGATTGCAATTAGGTTTGATGATTTAGCATCGAGGTCGTGTGGATTTTGCGTTCATACTGATTTTATTATCTCAAACAAAATTATTTTCTCTGTTAAATATGTTCAAAATGTCACAATTTATAGGTTATTTTACAATTAAAATGTGACACTATTCTAATACTAAACATGTTTAGTCATAAGATGCATAGATATAACATACACTAAAATACATGGAAAAATGGAAGAGAAGACAGTTGCTTTTTAGAACACTAACTATGAGTATCTATTTTGGTATATAACATTTTATAATAGAAACAAAATTAAAAGTCCTAAAATATGTGGAGATGAAATTGACAGACAAAAGTATGGGGATAAAAATATACAAAATTTAATAATATAATTAAACTATTGATTTAAATTATGGGTATGGAGATTAGAAACCCAATCTTGAGAAAAGGAAGAGAATGTAGAGAATGGTGGGTTCATCTCACACATGTATCTGCTCCCCATGCATCTAATTGATCTGACTAAAGTACATGTTATTACTTCTCCTGCATACTTTGTATTTATTGTTTTTCTAGTCTAATGTTATTATTGCCTCAACCATTCATCAATATCATTATAATATATGTTGTCTAATTAATAATTATATATTGAAAAAATAACTTTGACAATTAAACATTCATTGATTTTAGACAGGACACATATCTTAATCTATTGCTTCATTTATTTTCTTCTATTTTGTATGCTACTTGTACCTTTATTTTAGATAACAAATAGAATGTTAGTGGCATTTATTACAAAAATAACATTACTAACATTTATTTTTTTAAAAAAAATTATATTTTAACCGTGGTGGAGCCACATAGGGGCAAGGAGACATGTACCCCTCGACTTATCGTTTTTTATATTTTTAATATAAATTTCACATACTTGTTAAAAATATATAGGTACGAAATTCAATAAAGGATCATATTCTCTTGATAGTTCAATGGTAAGGGAGGCATACCCATCCATATTTTTATTTTGAATTTATTTTACAATGGAATTACAGTATGCGATGCAGTTTGCGATGCAGTTTGTAAAATGTAAAAGCATCCAAAAAATGTAAAAGCGATGCAGTTTGCGACACATGGAGTGAAAGTTGTATTATGCAAAATTTATAATGTCGCAGGTGCGACTAAATGTTAAAACGTCACATAATACACCAGGAGTAACTTTGTAACATTTTTGTCGTTTCACTACTACAAAAAAAAAAAACTCTTTTGTTGACGGTTTTAAACTATCAAGAATTATCATTCTTGACGGTTTTAAAATCGTTGAGGAAGCCACCATCAAGAATGTTAAAGTTCACGACGGTTTAAAATCGTCAAGAAAACTGATTCTTGATAGTTTAAAATCGTTCAACAATATCAATATTTACGACAGTTGAAAACGTCTAGAATTTTACGTAAGAATCGTCAAGAATGATATACAAAAATCGTCAAGAAAAGTGATATTTGACAGTAAAAAAAGTCAAGAAAGTTGATATTCTTGACAGCCCAAAGCTGTTAATTTAGTTCACATTGACACACTACAAGAAATTCAATATTCAGTGACAAAGTTTCAGTGGCACAAATAATTTTTGTCGCTAAAAGATTAGTTTTAGTGACGATAAACTAATTTGTCACAAAATATTATTTATAGCGACACAGTTTTAGTCTGTGTCACTAAAAAGATTTGAAAAATATCACTAAAAAGATTTGAAAAATGTCACTAAAAATTAATTACTTTTAGCAACAAATATGAATGTTGCTAAAAGTTTTCCAAAAATAATTCCCCCTTCTTTTTTTTTATTTTTCTCCTTTTATTTTCATTAAACCAAAAAGAAAGAAAAGTTTCTCCCTTTTACCCTAAATCCAACTTTAGGACGTTTTATTCACGAAGCCTTTCTCCCTCACGCAACTTGCGACGGACAACGGAATCTTGCGACGGCGGACTGCAACTTGCGCCGACGGACTACGGATTGCGACGGACGGACAACACGCAGCTTGCGACGGCGGACTACAGCTTGTGTCGGCGGAATACGGCTTGCGATGGTGGACTTCGGATTGCAGCGACAGACGACGGCGAACACGTAGCTTCAGACGACGACGATTTCTAGACTTCGACGGAGATTTTGCGACTTGTTGAGGTAACTATTTTTCTTAATTTTTCTAATTGGGAATGTTTTTTTTATTATGGATTGTGAATTGAGAAATGAGGAATCATTATCATTTCTCAAAGGTGAGGAATCATTAGACTTTGGCGGACTCCGGCTGTGTTTCTGTTTTTTTTCAAAGTTGAGGAATCATGAGACTTCGGCGGACCACGGTTGTGTTTCTGTTTTTCTTTCAAAGTTGAGGAATTATTCTGGCTTTCAATACATAATTTTTAAGTATTATTGTGTTTCTGAAATTAAAGAACTCTGTTTGTGAAAAATGGGTGTCATGTTCTATTTATTGTTTTAGATTTATTCTTCTTTTTCTTTAGCTAAGGGAAACATAATCACAAATTTTGATTCCCCACCATCTTTGTTAGGAATGATTCCATGGTCAAGAATGTGGTGTTTCAATTTTTCTTGACATTTTAAAACCGTCAAGAATTTTGACATTTTTTACATTTAAAAAGCATTAAGATTTGACTTATTTATGACAGTTTAAAATCGTCAAGAATATTGACATTTTTGTTTTGTTTTTTTTTTAATTTCAATTTGTATATTTTCGTACATACAATTTGATTATATTTTGGTTCCCTATATTGGCTCTATAGTACCTATGTTATCGTCCAACAATCACATAAATATGCAAAAATACAAATTCCAAAACTTTGAACTATATTGCTAATTACAACCCAAACTTTAAGATTTACAAAATGAATAAATAAGTCAACCACAATGTAGAAGTCAACATATACATAGTTGTAGCCAAAATGATCATAAATCTAATCTCCCTAGCCAACCATAAGTCTAAATTTCCCACTATGGACAAAAAACCATAAGTCTAAATGTGTAATGAAAGCAACATATAAAAGACCATCACATATACGAACCAAAAAAATCAGCTAACTCAACTCGCACCTCGTCCAACTCCATCTATGAGTATGATCTTCGTGTGTCAATCTATATACTATTGAAACATAATATTAAAATGAAAGCTAACTTTCCACTACACTTTCAACATTTTTTAAATATTTTGATAACTTACCGCTTCTAAGATGACAATGTTTCAATTAAAAGTCGCATGAACAATGTGGTGATTTTTATTTTCGCTATTTTATTTTAGCAAAACCTGATTCGTTTTTAGTACTTTTTTTTCTGTCTTGAATGAAACAAATAAAATTATATAGTAAACATTATACACACATGCCAACATTTGGTATATATTTAATCAATCCAAACTTCAAAGTTTACAAAATAAGGTAGCCACACAAGTATGTTCACAAAAGTCGAACCAAAGTGTTAAAACAAAATCATCACAAAACTTGCTATAACCAAATTTAAATATCTATTGCAACTCTGATTTCACCTACAAAAAGTTACGATACATACTCAAGGCTAAAATTTCTTAAACCCTAAATAATAGTGATCACAATCAACAGAAAGAAAATCTCAGAAACTTTCAACCCCCTCCCAACAACCAACAAACTTAATTTCCACTACGAAACCCACGTGTTGAATTTTTTTGTAGTGTTTTAATGTTTGGTACTACAGATTAGACACAAAATAGAGATTATGTAATCTATTATATATTTTTTTAAGTTTAAAAACTACATATGACATACATTGAGACGTTAACGGGCTAAAATTTTAACATTATATAAAGTTGTGTTTCTAACATGAAATTCTATAGATATGTCAATTTGTGTTAGTTTTGCTCGTTTTGGTGATATTCTATGATTTGAATATTATATCGATGAATTTATATGAACTTGTGTTAGGGGTGAAGCCACGTGGAGACCAAGGGACAAAATGAAAATTTGTGTAACCGAATATGCACGTTTTAAAGTTTCGAGACTATATATAGACACTTATATGGAGTTTTATGAGTTAAACTTCTAATCCTATAATATGGAAGTGTTCTCCCTGACTTGAAGTTCTAGCTACGCCACCATTGCTCACATTAAATTTCATTAACTAATTCATTAATCAATACGAGCAACTAGAGATGATTTTGCATTATCTCTCTAAAGTTAGAATTCGATTTTGTCATCTCACACGTTAGTGAAAAGACAAATCTATTTTAAATATGTTTTTTTAATATTGGAAATAATGAGAAAATTATTTGAAAATTTTGGTTTTGAGAGTTATTTCGTTGTCATATTTTTTAAAACAATAGTAGGAACGATCCTAGGATTATGATGTAATAGTTATATTACGAAAATAGAAAAAAGAGAAATTAATTGTTTTTAGATAGGGAAAAAGGAATAATTAATTAGATGGTTAAAATCTTAGACGAAGTAAAATAAAATAAATAAGGCCTTCATTCACCAATGACTATTTAAATAGGTTTAATTACATTAATAGCCTAAAATCAATTTTTTTTTACGAATAACCTAATAAGCTAAAATATTACATAAAAATCACGCTCAAATGACATTTGCACCCTTTCGTAATATTGACATTTTTTTTTAAATATGAAATACCACGTAACGAAACAAATATTAGAAAGATTAAGTTTTAAATAATTTTTACCAACTTTTAAAAGGTTGATCTCTATGTAATTGTATTTAGTATATAATGACACATCTGGTTGATTTCTATGTAATTATTTTGAGTACATGTTAAATTCAAGGTTTATTTCAAGGTTATATACTTTTGTACATATACTATCAAAATACAATGGTATGCATACAAGATTTATTGATATATACCATTGCATTATGATAATATACTAGGTTTATTTGTATATAATTTTGTTTTTCAATATGCATGGATTTATTTCAAATAATTTAATTTATTTATAATTTATATGTGTTATTGTTGTTATTATTATATATTTGAAAAATAACTAAATATACATGCATATATATGACAAAATATGTGGAATATACATTTTAATAGGTCATGTATTACCTTAATAATCTAGCTTTTATATTTGTTCTATTTGATATAAACAACATTATACTTGAAATCATCGTGTGTATATTTAAAATAAGTGTCATATATATAACATAGAAACAAAATGCATATGGAAAGAAAAAATAGGAAGTAAAAATGAAATGGTTTGTGTTGATTAAATTTGAAATGGAAATTGAGAAAAACAATTAAAATGAAAAAGTTGGTTTGGTCAAAATTATAGATAACAGACCTCAATGAAAATAATTCAAACTTCGGGACATTTATATAACATTTATGAAATTAATAGTATAGAAGGAGTTTTTTAATTAAAAATTATAATAAATAATCACAAAACGAGAATGATCAGTCTCCCAAACCCTAATCAATAATCTTATTCACATTTGTTAGGTGTAATTTTGAACCAAAGATTGGAGTATACAGCAAACTTTTAAAGTTGCTTTGGATATTTGGTAAAATCTGAAATCAATAAAAATTTTAATAAATTGATTGATAATCACGTCCATATATAGACTTTTTGATATTTCATATTTGTTCTCATTTTGGTTTGGGATCAAATAATCAACCCAAAATATACATTGTAGTTATTTTATATCTCTCTTTTCTTTTTAACACCGTATATCTTTTATAGATTTACATATTAAACAATCAAATATTATATATATGTAGCAATGTTTTTAAAGATTTCTATGGATTAATCCTTATGCTATACAAATTTGTTTGAACTCCATCTACAAATCTCAATAAAAAAAACTTAATTCCTTGCACAATTCTTTTAAGAAAAATTGATGAGGAGGAGAAATTTGAAAGAGGAATAGTTGTTGTTGGTTGCTCATTAGGGTTCATATTGAAAACGAATGGAAGAGCAAGAAGAAATCCATGGTCCAACCCAAGTTAGTTTTTACGAATTCAAGTTCAGCTACGGAGTGGGCACAGAGGAATAAATATTTCCACCTTCTTTCACCGATTCCCTCATACCTTATAATTTATGCTCTTGCTGCAACCAAAGTTGGGTTCTTTCTTGATTTTCTACTACTAACTGTAATTGGATGCATGCCGATGATACTTCACAACACGTCGCTCGGCAGTCTTGCTGGTGCTGCAGTTGCTTCAGCATCGAAATCTCATTTTTCCTGTACTTGGTATCGGGTCAAGCATTCTAATTTCCTGGAGGATTAAAAAGTACTCTAGTCGACTCAAAAAATGGTGGGAGGTTCTTCTAGTGATGAAGGGAATGACGATGTTGAGCCATCCAAAACCAAGGAGTTTAAGAAAACTCAATAACCTTTAGTAATAGACAGATAAGTTACTTAAAACTTTTAGATAATGTACTTTCATTCAATGGAGGAGCTCAAGTTTGGTCCTCAACAAAAACATAATAATAATAATAATCATAAAAAGAGAGCATAAATCATGAGCTAATCAACTGTTTATCTTTTATCTCTTTGAGCAAAAATAGAGTAAAAATTAAGAAGGTTTTTTCTCTTTTATTCAAAAGATAAAAGAGAATATACATCATACAACTTTGTCAAATACCTCTAAGAGCATACAACTAGTCAAATACCATTAAGAGCTTAGAAGAGCTGCAATTCACTAAAGAAATTCAAGACGTTGAAACCTATCGCAATTCGTTTTGTTACGATTATAGTTTGAAAACAAACAAAAAAAAACTATATAATACAATCGTTCGCAAATATAAGGTATGTAAATCAATGTATTTGTTTAGTCTATGCAAATACAAGGTATTTCTTTGAATACACAAATATATACTTTTTAATTTAATATGGTTATTTTTCTTCGATCATATTGAAATTGGTTGCTTGTTCTTTTGAATACAATATTTTTTTAGTATAATATATTTGCAGGACAATAATTATTTTCAAAACAAACTATTTATTTGTATTCTTTATACTTAAATTTTTTTGTTTATGCTTAAATATTTTGTGTGGCGTAAGTTTTGATCGTGGAAATGAAAGTAATTTTAAGTTAAAATATTTGAAAATATTTAGATTTTTAAATATTAATTGAATCTTGATTTATCAGGTTTTGTATTTTAGATTTAAAATTTAATCATTAAAAAATATTAGTATGAATTATGTGTCTACCTCTTAATTCGTGAATTTTTTCTTTCAAATACACTATATTTTAGTAATACAGTACTAGTGGATTGTATGTTGAAAATTGGATGTCCAATTTTTGTAAAATCCTATTTGGCGATTCACAGTATTTATTTTAAATGGTGTGGTTTTATTGGTTTTTTTTAAACGTAATCTAAGTTTTATTTTGAAAATATTATGTTTTTTCATAGTTGCTAAATTTTTTAATAATAATTATTTAGGAATATAATTAAGATTTGATTGTGACAATTTGAATTTTAAAAATAGTTTAATTTTGAAATACATATTTTTTAACCATTGTTAGGATTTAAATTTTAAATTGTTTGAATTAGTTAGAAGTATTTTGGTAATCGTATATTCATAATTAATAATTTTAAATTTTATTTTATCATTTTTATAATTTTAAAATTTTGTTGGTGTCTTTTAAAATGAAACATTTTTTTTTTTTTTTCATTCATTTTTGAGGTGAGAAAAGCTGGACAGAATTCCAACTAGAAAAAGGACAAAGATAGTGGTCAAAACTCCATCACAAGGCCTATAGAATGGAAGGGTTTGGGTCAAAGGCCCAAATCCTTATCTTGAGCCTCGATCAAGGCCTATGCTAGGCCCAATTAAGCCGAAGGCATACATATTTCCCATTAATTAATGAAATATAATAAATGATTCTTGCCCTTGCTGAGGGACCAAGCCGTGGGGTTGTTGACCATCGATCTGAGGGATGATTATTGTTGTTCCTGTTGAAGGCTTCTATAGTAGTAGAGGCTTAGGGTTGCCTTCTTGGATCTAGTCCTATGGGTGATTTGGTGGTGAATAGGATGTTAGGGTCGTCAAAAGGTACAATAGATTCTTTCTTTCCTTTAGTGTTGTTTACTCGAGATGATATCTCCCTTTGTCATCAATTGTCGCTCTATGTCTAATGAGTTTAATTTTTTTGATAAACCTCCAAACCCCTTTGAGAAGTCAAAGGACTTAATATAGTTTCTTTTGTCGAGGCTCAAGTTTTGAGGTTGTCATTTGTTTTACTTTTTTTTTTTCTTTGTTTGTGAGCTCTATCTAGAGGTGTGCATGGTTCGGTTTGGTCCGGTTTTGGGCCGAACCAAGGATCAAACCAAACCTCTCGGTTTTCCTACACATTGAACCATTGAAAATCGAATTTCATCGGTTTTGGTTATTGAACCGAACAAATTTTTCTCGGTTTAGATTGGTTCGGTTCGGTTCAAACCATTTAGAAAAAAGAAAAAAAAAACATCAAATCATTCTTAAGTTGGGATTGAGCCTAAAGAAAAAAATAATAACAAAAGTTTTGTGCCGAGCTTTCTGTGAATTAGTATATATATTTTTATTAATATAAATATTGACATAATTAATATAATAGGTTACGGTTCGGTTCGGTTTTTTACGGTTTTTAAAATGGTGAACCGAAGACCGAACCAAACCTCTCGGTTCTATTCCTTAGAGAACCGGTGGTTCCATACTTTTTAATAAAACCGAACCGAACCAATTGATTTGGTTCGGTTCGGTTCGTCGGTTTTTCTCGGTTTTTGCACACCCCTAGCTCTAACTTTGGTTCATTGGCTTTATTTGATTTGTGTCTTGACCTCAAGCTATCACATTTCGTAATGATAACATTAGTGAATTTGTTTGTGGCGGAAAATGTGACTTACGAAATAGAAAAAACCCTAAACCCTAAATTTACTATTATTTTACCAAGTCTATCAAAATGTTTCTTTTTTAATACCTAAATATAACATTGGTATTTCAATTGTATATTTGTATTAATTCAAAATGAATTTTAAGTAGATCATCAATATATCAATAATATATCACAATTCAATTTAAAATGTAATATTAAATATTTTGTTTATCAATAGCTTATCAACATTCATTCAAAATTTATTTAAAAGATCACAATTCATGGAGGTATCAATAGTGTATCAGTAGTCATTAAAAATCCATATCGTGTATAATATTATATAAACTTTCACTCAAAACTCATTTCAAGTAGAGCAGTAGAATATCAGTAATTCTTAAAAAAACCCATTTCTTCAACTATATTAATAGTATCCATATTGCGGTTCATAATTCAAAATTTCAAACATAGCATTGGTTTATTAATAGTTTATAAACATTAATTTAGAATGATTATTAACACGCCAAATTGAATCATTACCCTAATAAGTTGATAACAATGCACTAGAAAAATAATATTTTATAAAAACCGAATAAGGATTCAAATCAAGTCCACCAATAATACTAAATGCACAAGCATTGGTTGGTTGATCATGGATTCTATAATTTATATACTTCATATTTGGTATGTGACCAAAAGTCCGGAGTAACAACAAATGCACAAACATTTGTTACACTAATAAATTCTACATATTAATGATATTTTTGGTATATCAATTGTATAATTTATATACTTTATATTTCGCATATTAATCAACTAATATACCCAATATTAAGTATATCAAATAACTCATACACCATATATATAGTATTTCAAATATATTATTGATATATATACTAATACACCGATAAACTTCTATTAACGTCTATCAATGTCACTGTATAGTGTCTATCGCTAATACAATCTGAAATTTTATTATAATTTATAAATATTTTGGCTCATTTTGCTATATTCGAAAACATTTCTTTTTCCAATTTTGCAACAACAGGATATATGTAACGCTCCTGTAATGCCCCGAATTTTTAACCTTAACTTAAGGTCGTTACTCTAATAAAATTATTAAAACCATTTTAAAGACGAAGGCAAATCAAAATAAATACTTTAAATTAATT
>JBBPDJ010000004.1:9339499-9353835 GCA_037974625.1 Cucumis cinereus | reverse complement strand
CCAATTAAGGGAACACTCATCTACTTACCCTAAAGTCGGGAAGGAGTGAATTTCATCTTGTGTGATTATGTTTCCAGCTCCCCAGTCGGTCTTGTCCCCAAAATGGTAAGCTTATTGGATCGACAAACTGACCACTCTCACCCATACAAATTAAAAGACAATTCCTCGTGAACATGAATTCATAATACAGTCAGGATTAAGACTAAGTTGCCTAGGTCATCCTATTTGAAATAAAAAGCTAACTAGTCAACAGGGTTACATCTAGTGGTTACTATTTTGTGGTTCAGTCTTATGCAAACTCATTGCATAGGATACCCCTTCACGTGTGTCACCTACATGAACACATTGGATCATTGTGTTTGTATCAAATACAAAATGGGTCGTATCCATAGTGTTATCAGAATAAGGTACCCAACCTTATCCTTATATTATAGACTCTTTAAGTTGTATCTCGAACATTGATCCATGTATGTCTCCACATACTGTTCAAGACTCATAAAATAGCTTAGAATGTTAGTTTCTTCGATTTGAGTTAATTAGACAAAAAATAATCAATAACTATTTATTGAAAATGAAATAATAACTTTTTATTAATACCAGTCAACGGTTTACATTTACTATCTATGAGTTTTAGGACATAAAATCCAACAGTCTTATCTCTATATTATAGACTCTTTAAGTTATATCTCGAACATTGATCTCTGTATGTTTTCACATATAGCTCATAACTCATAAAGCAGCTTAGGATGTTAGTTTATTATAATTTGGGTTAATAAACCAAAAAATAATCAAATAATCAACAACTCCTTATTGAAATTTGAATAATAACTATTTATTAATGATGATCAACGAATTACATTTTACTATCTACGAGTTTTAAGACATAAAACCCAACACTATTTTCATCTCTTTCTCTCTTTTTTGTATTGGCACCGCGTTTTGCTACTGAAGATCGAGTCATTGTGCCTTTCGTTTCTTATTGTAAAATGGTTGTTAGTGTTTTTATTTTCAGCATAGTTGTACACATAAATTAGATAAATATACCTCGTCTTCACTTTCGATAACTATTGGATCTTTGTTTGCTGACTTTTTTCCACCACTTATACCAACAGTTCGTAGTCTGTCACTAACCATTGTTCTTTCTTCAGGTATATTTTGTTTCATATCTTTAATCCTACTCTATATTTACTAGAAAAAAAACGTGGCTAATGATCTTATATTCTGTTTGTTGAAGAATCCCAAAAGCTAGAGAAATGTAGGTATTAGATATTATCTTTGTTTTACTAACTAATTCAAATAAAACTTCATTTAAAATTGTTTGTTCGATAATTAAATTTGTTTATTATATAAACTTCCTATAATATCTCTAATTTAAAATTTTGAAACAAATTGGTGCATTGCTTTAGGAAAGGATTTTTCATGGTTTGTTCTGGGTACCTTAAATTCTAAACTTTCAAAGAGTGCAAGATGTGAACCTTCGGTCGAAGCGGGACAGACAAAGTTGATCTTCAATAGCGGACGGTTGTTACGATGATGTTGATGCGACATTTAGTCGAAGCGGACAACGAAGAGTCGAAGCGATCCAAGAACGATGGTGATCTTCAGTTGAAGTGGAAAGTTGAAGCATATGACGGTGACAACATTGTTGCAGCAACGTTCAGTCAAAGCAAACGGCGGATAGGCGAAGATGGATAGGGATGACAGTGACCTCCAAATGTTTGTTCGTTGGCGAACTAGAGAGGAGAAGCACCAGTGAGAGTTTTCAATTTTGAAAGAGCACAAAGAAGAGTGATGAAGAATTGAAGAGGTGGAGAGAGAGTTTGTTACCAATTACTATCAAATTGATTTTGATTTGATATGTGTCAGGTATGTTAATTGCCTTTTAGTTATAGTGTATTTGGTGGATTTTTTGTTGCTGGGGTTTTAGTCTAGATAGGGGTATTATTGGCATTTTTTAGTCTGTTTTTATTATTTATTTTAATTTTGCCATTTATATAATTATTTTTTTGTTTTTGCTATTAATCCAAACGAAAGTTAAAAAGTTGCTATTATCTAGTTGCCCTTTTTTCCTTTTTTTTGGGGAGATTAAACCACGTGTAGTAATTGGTATCTAATCTAAGTTAAGTTCAAATTCAACACTTGTCCCATCTTATTTCAATTGTAATGTTTCGACTAAACATATTATATTAATAATATTGTAAATCTTTAGATGAGGTTTCTTTTAAGGTTGGCCAGATAAATAGCAAATTTTTAAGTTTACTTTGGACAATCAAAAAAATTATAATTATAAATATGACAAAATCGAAAAAAAAAATACATGTATGATATTGTAAAAAATGCGTCTACTTCTAATAAACTTTCATCTTCCAAATACGATCATTCTAAAATTCAAAAAACACTATTATTAAAACACTCCTCCCCAAACACATCATCAAAGCTCACACCATTCAACAACCTACCCAACTCCCAAATCATCCCTAAAATCCCCAATTCTCCACCACCATCCTTAATTTCCATCTTCTTCTTCTCTCTTCAAGACGATCACTAACTTTTCCATCTCATAATACTACAAAATCGAACAACAGACAACTCGGTCAACATCGCACTCCTCCCTTTAACGTCAATCAAACTCCTCATCGTCATGTTGCAGATCCCATAGTTCGTTATCACAACCGACCGCCACTTATTCTACCTCAAGGTCGTCATCGACGTGCACTTGCTGCAAAAGTAAGCTATGTGTTTGCTTTCAAGCAATGTGTTTGCTCTAATGCAAACGAATGACACACTTCCATACTTTTATGCTTTTCAAGTTTCTTCCAGTAATCATTTCTTCACTTTGAGCAGGTGCTTTGGTTTCAAGGATCTTCGTTATCTCCCTGAGAGCACTTCATTATTAATTAATATCTAACATTATTAAAAATGAAATAATGTTATATATTAATTAATAATAAACCATAAAACATAAAACTAATAAAATATATTAAAAATTAATTAAAGATAGATTATAAAACTAATAAATATATTAAAGGTTCCTTAAAGATATATATATATATATATATATATTCAGAATCTAACTAAATCTAAACAAGTATGAGATTTAAAGTTGATTCAAACATTCAGAAAAAAAGAGAGAAATCTGGTAGAATCCCAATTTTATCTCCATGTTCGATTATCTTAAAATCTCTACCCAACTCACCCAGATACATCATATTTCACAAATTTTTCAGCTTTATCCAATGACTGAAAATAAAGTATAAACTGAATTTAAAACAAACGATATATGAAATACAGTGTACTTGATAGATAAGATATATACCAAACGAGGAGCAAAAAGAAAATATTGAAAAAATCCAGCATGCGCGTGGTACACTTTTGCCAAAAAATGTTATTCTCCCGTGTTTTTGGTAAAATCTCAACCGTCCCTCCTGAATTTGCTATTCCTTCAAATTTCTCTTTCTCTTAACTAAGAGAATGTATGTTGCTTTAAAAGAAATGTAGAGTCAAACACATTGTTTGTCAAATCTCGTACATGGCCCATACCCAAAAAGATCTTCAAAACCAGCCGTTGCATAAGAGGAAACAAAGTTGAAGATGAAGGAGTCATTTGTATTGAGTTCAAAATCCCCTTATATAGAAGTGCTAATCATGAAGTAAAACTTATTGTTTTCATGGTCTAATTACCTTGGCATGTCCACCTTTAATGTTGTCATTAGGTGTTGTTCTAGCCCTACTAAATACTTATTAGCCATACTAAATACTTATTTTGGTAATTCAGACATCAAAATGTATGACATGACTCATGACACTACAAAAGTACGACATCTTGTCTAGATAATCTCTACTCGAAAACCAATCAAATGAGCATTACGCAAAACCTAAAGAAAAAAAGGTGAATGTGTTACATAGGCAACACAAAAATATTTGAATGCTGAAGACACTTGCAATTAATCCCTACATCATGAATATTGATTTGGATACATTAATCTTTGCAGCGAATGCACACAATCAAATTAACATTGATACCGTTAAGAGCCCGGTGTGAACCCGCCAACTGTCAAGACCGTTAAGCATTTTTCGCGTGCGAAGACGACGGCCCTATAAAAATCCCACTCTCTTCCGCTGTCTCAGGAGGAGCCTTCACGCTATTACATTCTCCATTTCTCTTGCTCCCCCCTTTCTCCCAACCAACGCTCACAACTCAGATTCAACCGGCACAAATGGCGGACCTCCATGTCTCTCACAATGGAGCTTCTCTCACTCTTACTCACAATCAATCGGCTTTGATCTTTTTAGGTACTGGCTGTTCCAGCGCCGTCCCCAATGCAATGTGCCTGATTCAACCCTCTGATCCCCCTTGCCGCATCTGTTCCCTGGCCCTCTCCCTTCCACCTCAGAAAAACCCTAATTACAGGTGATTTCCCCGGGTTTTGCCATGCTTAACTCTGCTTCTGCGTGTCTCTTTAGTATACGAATTGTTCCCTGTCTGGATCGCGCATTGTTCCTCTTCGTCTAGGATTTTGTTTCCGTCGAGGAATGGAGTTTGGTAATGCCATGTTATATGTGGACTGAGTTCATAATTATCATGATTTTAGATCTGGAGTTAATATTTTTGGATTTGTTTATTCGTGAATCTGGTGTTGCGATGAAGTTCGGTTGAATTGATGTTTTTTAATGTAATGATTTCCGAATTTGTCTTTTTCCTGTTTCTACTTTCACAGTCTGTCTCAATTTCCTTTCTTCCTAACATCTGTAAATGAGCAGATCTGTAGCACTTTGGGGGAAGCCTGTAGTTTTATTTCTTTGTTTGATTTATGGTTTATTGACTTGCAGGTGCAATACGTCTCTTCTCATTGACTATTGCCAAGCGGATGGCAGTCATCACTATATTTTAATTGATGTAGGGAAAACATTCAGGGAGCAAGTACTACGATGGTTTACTCACCATAGGATTCCTAGAGTGGATTCAGTAAGTTATCTGTGTGCAGCTGTTCTTATATATTAAAAATCTATTATAATTGCGTGGAACAGTTTTTCTCTGAGATTTGATCTTGATTCATTTTAGGAATTCCTATGGCTGAATAAAAGAATTGAACATTACTGTAGGTGTCTTTAAAATTGTGGGTTATGCCAGAGTGACTACTAGCCTAAGATATGAATGTCATACAAGTTTCTCAACATCAAATATTGGTTAGATGTTTATCTCATCAATACATGTATAAACCGGTCTGGACACAGCTTATAAGCTTCATTTCAATTCCAAAAAGTATCTCGCCTATTATAAGTTTTAAGTATATTTGTGCTATGGTGAATTGGTGATTGTCTAGATTTTTCATTTTCAATGATTATTATTATTATTATGTATGAACACCTACTACTGATCCCATTAAGGCATTAACCTAATGTTTCACTTGGCACCATATGAATTCAAGAACCCAAAAGGCTATTTGTTACTGTTTTATGCCCAAAAAGCATTTTTCTCAAGAGACCGCTCTGCAACTTTTAGTAAGTGTTTGATTTCTCGGTGAGTTTTGGAACATTGGGGTCTTCATACTCTATGAGACAAGCAAATTTACTCTAATTCACACTATATCCTAATGTTCTCCATTGCAGTTTGATATTATAGACTTTTCCTGAGTGAAGTCATGTCAGAAATTAGTTTAACTGCAAGCTTATTTAGATGTGCTGCGTCCTTGCATCTCTTTATGTTCTATATGCATTCAGCAGTGAGAATCTAGCATTCGAGTTGTGTTTTTGCTTTGTAGATGACCAATTCTAAGCTGCAAACTTCTACAATAATCAATAACTTTCTTGTATGGTAATGCATTAGACGGATATAAGTGGCTAGTGGCTACTCATTTAAAAAAGCAACTAGTTCTTCTTGGCGCCCCCTTCTTTCTTTTTTTGTTTTTAATAAAACCTATTTTCTTGATTGCATGTTATTAAACAAACTTTGTTATTTTTATAATTCAAAAGACTACTATAGTTGGAGATGGTGCAGTTGAAATAAAATTGTATTCCTGCAGATTATTTTGACTCATGAACATGCTGATGCGATTCTTGGGCTGGATGATATACGTGCTGTGCAACCTTTTAGCGCAGTAAATGATATTGACCCCACACCAATTTACCTCAGTCAGCATTCAATGGAAAGGTTATTCTAACTATCCTTATACTGTGTTTATTTTATCCCACAAAATACTATATCCCTGATTGCCACACTCGAGGATTTTCTGTTCCTTCGAACATGTGTGTTCCAATGCCCTGGTTTAGTCTTGATTGATTTTTCATTTCTTCGAGATTCTCTAGAATCACTGTCTTCTGTTATCTGTCGCTCAATTAGCCCGTGCAACCTCACTCTTTCATCCATCTATCTATATACCTTTACTTTTAGAGCATAGACACTTGCTTCTCTGAGAATTGAGTATAGACTTCTTGATGTTTCATTCTTTGATGTTCCATCTTTCATGCAATTTATTAGGCAGTATGAACTTGACTTGGTTCCATTGTCATGCTTTCTATTTGAACTTTTTCAGGAAAAATGGCTCTGACATTTCTCTGAATCCGTATAATATGATTACATATGGATACATAAAAACTTAAAGATGTATAATATAAACCCGGATTGATGATGGTGATCTATATATATTTGACTTCCTGGTTTCAAGTCTAAAGACATCTAAAATGCATATGGCAGTCGAATTTTTATTGTTCTGATTGTTTGAACATCTTAGTCCTATGTGAGAAGCGAATGACTGCAAGTGCTCGTCTTTTCAATACATGATTAAGTGACTAGTTAGTGATAACATACAGGACCAGAGTAGTAATGTCAAACATTTTCTCAATTTGTAATATTACACGTACCTGAGTTACTATCTAATTTTTAATATTTTGAAAAATGGTTTTTTGAATCAGCATTTCAGTGAAGTTTCCTTACCTAGTTCAGAAGAAACTTAAAGAAGGCCAAGAAGTGAGACGTGTGGCACAGCTTGACTGGAAGATAATTGAGGATCATCACGAGAAACCATTTGTTGCATCAGGCTTGCGATTTATTCCTTTGCCTGTCAGTTTTACATACTCAATTGGCATAAGTCTCTTGTTCATTCTATCTCCTTTTACATTTAACTTGTACTTTTCTATATGTAGGTTATGCATGGAGAAGATTATATATGTTTGGGGTTTCTTTTTGGTGAAAACTATAGAGTAGCTTATATTTCTGACGTTTCACGAATTCCTCCAAGTACAGAACATGGTATGGGTAGTGTCACCTTTGTTTTATGTACATATTCATTCTTTACTCTTCTCATAAAAGTTGCTCGTCAAAAGCTTCTAGAAGAGTCATTACTCTGAGGCTTCTAATCTTGACAAACCCTACGAATTGATTCTTTGGATTTAACCTAGAGTTCGTGTGTTCAAAATTTTATTTTATGTTTTCGAAGTGCTTACTGGATGTATTTAGTGACAGAAGAATGATATTGGTGATTAAGATCACGGTAAGAATTTAAAAATATTTAATATGGAAAGATTTCCTATTATGTTAGAGATTTCAAGATAAAATCAAAACACATTGATCGCATCTCTTTTCTTTTCTTTTTTCTTTTTATTTTTTCTTTTTATTTTTTGCTTTTGTTTGTAACTATTATTTCAATTTTGGATAGCCTATTTTTACTCCTCGAGCCTCTTTATGTAATTCATTTTATTCATGATGTTTTGTTTCCCTCCAAAAAGCAAAAAACTTTTATGACAGCTATCATTTAACTTCAATTCTTCTATTTGATTTTTTATTTTTGGTTTATAGTTATTTCAATAAATGGAGCTGGTCAGTTGGATCTTCTTATCTTGGACACGTTGTATAAGGTCAGTAAACATTTGATACACTCTTTACTTTTAATTTCATTATGTACATCTGAAGTGTATTGTCCTAACTAATTACAAGATTCGCACTAGGATTTAGAAGCCGTATTTGACACTTTTACGTTCTGGTTTTCTCCTAGATCCTCTATGACTTGGATGCCCCACATGAAATTGGAATAAATGAAATGTTAAGGCTAGAGCTACGGCTGCCATGTGTTAGGTTCAAGTTGGGAAGGGATGCAAAGGAATGACGAAGTTGTCATGTTTCAAGTTCATGTTTTAAACTCCAAATCCTATCTTGTGCATTTGCATGAAGTCTAGAATTCAGGATAACATGATGTTTCAGTAATAACAATGAATTTTGAAATTGAAGTAGCTAGCAGGAGGCTGGGGCTTCTCTTCATGAGTGTATATATTTAAACAAGATGAGAGTTGAAATTCATTTGAGACATAATATATTAGATTATTATTTTTTTAACAATCTTTGCTCATCATAAAATAGGAATTCTTCTGCAACTGAAGTTCTTTTTTGCAGACACTCATAATAATAATTATTATTATTTTCTTTATTTCACCTTAAACTAATTAGTGACTCGATAATTTTCATTTAAAATACATGGGAGATCATGTATTTAGCCAGTGAAGTTTATACCTTAGTGGATGTTTATTGACTGCAGAATGGATCGCATAACACTCACTTTTGCTTCCCACAGGTTTGTCATGAATTATTGTTATACTAAATTTGTTGGTATTCCTTGCACGACTGACATACTGACAAAAGCTTTTGCAGACCCTGGATGCTGTGAAGAGGCTAAATCCGAAACGAGCCATGTTAATTGGAATGACACATGAATTTGATCACCATAAGGACAATGACTTCCTGCTTGACTGGTCCAAAAGGTGACAGAACTAACTCTTGATGTTTGTCATATTTATTGCCATTCACAAGCGTCTGGGTAATAGTGAGAATGTGAGATGCTGATTTTATTCTAGTGAAGTTAAAAACAGAAAAAAGATGCCTTTGAAGTCATAGATTTAAATCATAGAATTAGAGGTATGCTATAACATTACTTACTAATTTAGACGCCACTCTTTTATTTTATTTTATTCAGGGAAGGAATTCCAGTGCAGCTTGCTCACGATGGTTTAAGAATTCCTGTAGACCTTTAAACAGGTAATGTACTCCTCTTGAAACTCCTAAGTGATTAAAAAGGAAAAAAAGGGCTTCTGTAGGCATACAACTCAAGAAATTTATAAATATGCTCTCCAACCGTCGTTTGGAAAAAAAAAGAGGGACAATAATCACTGAGCTTTTAACCAGAGAAGAGAGACCTGAACTCCACCTAGGAGTTTGGAAGATAATACATGATTTTCAATCACGCCATCACGCTTTCCTTGAGAAAATACTGTAATCCCTCCACAAAACAAAACTGGACTATTTTAACATGTTCAAATTAAAGTTCCCCTAAGAATTTGAATGATATTATGGTTATTCAGAACACCTCCTACGATATCAAACACCCACCAGAAATGGCGCAAAATGGTGCTACGGCTAGAAATCTAAGAAGTAAAGAAGAGTTGCTAGAAAATGACTACTTATTTATTGTACACCTGATTTTCTTACATCGTGTTTTGAAAAATAAATCATGATGCGTAGAATGTCAATTGATAAAGATGAGTCTTTATACACTATAAACACTTCCATAATTTTTCGAAGTCATACTTGTGAGTTGCAGGTATGGTTTAAATTCGACCACGATTGGAGCAACTTGGCTTTCAATGTCTTATAAATACTTGAATATTCTATGTGCAGGTCCTATACAAACCATGAGTCAATACCTGATCGATATAAGATTACATCCCATGTGTTTTGGGAGGATACAATACATTCTTTTCAAAACTTAACCGCGAAATTGACGGCTATACTGTAGGGGTAAAGAAACTGTTACACACTTTGTTATTGAGAGTGATGGAATCAGAATGGAAAGGCGATTAAGAAGGTTATTATTTTTTTTTCGATACCTCACTGGTCGTATCATTTTGTGCATCATCCGCAATCCAGCATCTGCACTTTATTTTGTAGAAGTTATGTGAAATGGAAAGCGAGGAGTTCGTTGTGGAGTTAGAATTGTAAACGTTCATTAGAAACTTGCTTGAAAACCTGTACAAATTTTAGTGGCAACGTATCTGGCTAAAGGCAGTTTCTTCCATGTTTTGATTGTTCTTTGTTTAAGAAATTGGCACCATTGAGTTTTGAATCGAAAGAGAGAGGACAAGACCAATATTACTAAATCCACTTAACTGTGAGAAATTCTTTGATTTTTCGAAAAGTGTGTTTATTGAAAAGGAAGAAGAGAAAACAAAAGGTATATGTGTACCTAGGATTCGGAAAGGCTTATTAGAGCGTCAGAAAGTTACCCAACATAAAATTGTTTTAAGCTAAGAACGCATCACTTTGGAGTTCCTATGATTGAACCATTGAAAATAAAGGTGCATAGTATAGGTAGTAACTTTCATTTCTTTTTAATATTTTTTAACCTTACTTTCATGTTCTCATGATCCATTTCATTCACATGTGATATCGGTTTATTATGTACCCATTCTACACTTGAGACATTACAATATGTGAAAAAATCTAGTGCAAGAAGAAAAAACTATGATTGAAGCATTTTCTATTACTTTCTAATAATAGAAAATTACAAGGGGTAGAATATATATAGGCTACAATAAACCCTAACAAATAAGGAAATAAAACTAGGATACAATAAATTACAAAAATAACATTCAACTAGGCTGGTATTTACAACGGTCCCCTCAAGTTAGAGTGTAGATGTCAACATAATTGCTCAGTTTTGCATTGAATTCCATACGGGTATCAGCAAATCTGCAACAAGCCTTTCTTATAAAAAAAAAAAAAAAAAGCAAATCTGCAACAAGCCTAGCCTTGTACCTATCTATGGTCCCATATGATTTGCAGTTCAGAGTGAACACACATTTGCATCTCACTATCTTGTACCCTTTAGGAAGAGTACAAAGATCACATGTCTTATTCTTCTCAAGTGCTCTCATTTCTTTTATAAGAGCAGTTTTCCACTCACAACTCTCTATAGCTTCGTATATGTTTTTTGGTACTGTTGCAGTATCGAGACTTGAAGTGAACGCCAATAACTTAGATGATAGATTACTGTAAGATGTATAATTACACTGATAGCTGTTATTTATAAAATTGAAATTTTGCTATAATTTATAAATATTTTGGTTTATTTTACTATATTTGAAAAAAAAATCAAAATGAAATCGTTAGATAGGTTTTTTAATTTTCAGAGCTCACTGTTTTTTCTAATACTAAACATTTTAATCTGCTTTTGCAATGTATTTTTATAATTCAATTAATGTTGATATTTATGATGTTACATTTTGGATAATTGTTAGAAATAAAACAACAAAGTTTAAATGTTTTAGAAATAGTATATTTTTTTGGTGAGCCTGAATCCATATCTTTAAAGTGGAACATTTGAACCATCCATTTTTGCATGCTTAGTGAAAATCCCAGCCAGGGCATCTAGGACAGAGACTCGGATGAAGACCAATATAAGATTTGAATGTTCTTAGAGATTTTTTTGGCCAAAAGGTAAATGTGATTTATTTTTAAAATATTAAATAAGAAAATCTAGTGTAAGTGACTAGAAACCAAAATGAGGACACAAAAATAGAAGAGAATAAATCATCACTTCTAAATTCACTATACAAAATGTAACTTTAACTTCTTTTTTTCTCTTCATTTTTCTTCAATTCTAATCGTCATTATGGTTGAGAATCTACCGAGAAAACCCAAGAAGTCGGTGATCCGAATGTGCTATTCAAATAACTTAAAGTTTTCATTTTGGTCTTCATATCCATTCTGGCCAAGATACATTGAGACAATTCATTAAAACAATTGGTTAAAAAGAGTGCTATTTATAAAAGTTTTTCTACGTTTTGGTTATGAAAGGGGCAGGACTCAAATATTTTATCAACAACTCACTAGAATTACCAAAGAGTACAAACCACGGGGCTTGTGAAGAGTTCACCTAATTCACATTCTCTTATTATATAAAATTGAGGAAAAAAGATTCTAAATCAGTCATATAAAGATTCACAACTCACACCAATACTTTCATACATAAGAGATAAACGGTTGAGAGATTAAAATATATATATATAAAAAAAAAATCAATTTTACAGATTTTGTCCAACAATGACTACTACTTGAATAGGAGCTTAACACAATAGTTCATTCGTTCAAAACGAAGTTTCATGTGGCTCCAATAGCCTGACAAAGTTTCAACAAGTTACAATTTTATTCAAACAAAATGGTATCAGAGCTTGGTAAATTGATTGTCATTGCCTTATGTTAAATATGGATACTAGTCCAGCTAGGATGATTACACATTACTTAATGGGTCAAATTAAAAAGATTGAAAAAGAAATATAGAAGATATTTTATACGTAAATGACCTCATTATTTCATTAGTTATTTATTTAAATAAATCCTTAGTCAATTTTACCACCAATTCCTTTTCATTTTACTGCAACCCTTCAATCAAAGAGTGGAAAAAACAATTTTACCCTTATCATTATGGAAATTTTCTCTTTTACCTCTAAGCATCAATTAAAATATTTTTTTCATTTCTAATTAATTACAAACTCTCTTATTCCGACAAAATATTTTATAAATATGAACAACCCTATATATACCAAGTTGGTCAAGTGACGTAAAAGTGACTTTGATTTTCCACTCTAAACCCTAGGTTTGTATCAATTATAACTATAAATTTGTAAAGTTGTATCAATTTGAACTATAAAACTTAATTTTGTCTTACTTTGATTTTAGCTTCCAAACACCTTGGTCATGTTCAAAGTGTCTGAAGAAATGTTTTCAAGACCACTAAAATAATTTTCAATTGTAGTAAAGATGTTCTTTTTCAAGTAATCGAGTCGGAGATTTTTTATGGGGATCCACCCACCAAAACCTCTAATAAATTTCGACCTACCATGATTGAATTTGTTCCATTTTTCAGATATATAAGTGAAAAGGTCCCAAACGTTTTCACTTCCTAGTGGTCTCAATTAAATCGTCCAGTTTTTCTCTACATGAACAAATTAGAGCTTTATCCTCAAACAGGGGATTGAGGCTTAGTTGTCTATATATTTTTCATTTTCAATTCTTTCTATCTGTTATATTGATTAAAATATGAATGCTTTCCCAAATTTCATGTCTTTAGTTTCTTGTATGGTGTATTTTAGTATTTATTATTCAATTTATAAAAATCAATAAAAGAAGAATAATATATAATAGCATGGGTGTACGTGGAAAACCTTAGTTCACAGATAAAAAATCCATGGTATGAGTATTTTGTATATTTATCTATAATGAAAATAATACAAGGGATGAATATATATATATATATATATATATATATATATGCCATAATGGGCCTTGACAAAAAAGGGAATAAACAAGGGTATAAAAATTACACAAATACCCTTAGTACAATTATTTTCAACACTCCCCTCAAGTTGGGGCGTAGATGTCAATGAAACCCAACTTGCTAATACATGAGTCAAAATTGACTTATTGTACTAACTGCATAGGAGATATCTTCTCTAGTATGTGATAGATAAATCAACTTTTTCTCTAACTGTTGATACTTTTCTTTACCAATCGAAACTTTGTCAACAAAATTTTCCAGTTTTACTTTGAACTCCATAGAGGTTCGATGAAAAGTTTCATTTTCGTTTTTAAGAAAAGGTCGTTATATGAGCCTTTTCTTTCTTTCTTTGTTATCTAATATGAAAATTATTGCAAATACATAAGGTTTTTCCTTCCAATGTTAGCACCACTCTTTTCTAGCCTTTTACCTGTGGAGGCTGCTAATACCTTCTTTAGCGATTGCCTGTGGGAAATTTATGTTTCTACTATCACATGTTATCGTGTCAAGGCTCTTTTATTCGACAGAAGCCACAACTTCAAGAAAATGGGGTGGTTTATTATGCAGCACCTTGAGTTTGTGCAGGATCAGTTTCATGGACCAGAGTCGACGAAGCAGTAGGGTGCACCTTCTCCTTTCTAAGATTCTTCCTGTAGTAAGTTATCCAGGGGACTTGGTTTGTGGGTAGAACAGTGTCATGGAGGATGGGTTCAAGAGGTTCAATATGAGCTAAAGAAATGGGAATTGGTGAATTAGCATTTTCACTCACACTCTCCCACTGAAGAAGGCTCACTGGAAAGAATGGTTTGTCCTCAAGAAAAGTGACATCCATGGACATGAAATACTTTCGAGAAGAAGGATGGTAACACTTATAACCTCGCTTATTCAGAGGAACCCACTGAAAATGTAACATCCCAAACTTTTTTAAGGTAAATTTTAATTCTATATCATTATTTATCTTATTAATTATGGTAAAGTTGTGTTTTTGGGTTGTTTATATTGTGGGTTATGTTC
>JBBPDJ010000004.1:9313306-9339399 GCA_037974625.1 Cucumis cinereus | reverse complement strand
TTTGGGGGTTTTAAAATTTGTTATTAGGGGTTCGCAAATTGGGTTCCTAATTTACAAATCCTAGGGTTTACTTATCAATGGGTAAAGTATTGAGTATTGAGTATTTTATTTTGAACTTTTGGATACCTAATAAAGTTAAATTGAGAATTAATTTGAAAATTATTCTTGGTTAATTGAATGTTAGTTTGGAGTCATTGTTAGAATTAATCTGTAGAGTTTCTCCTACGAATTAATTGGAGCATCGACAACGAATCGGTAAGATTAAAGAACTATTTTGAAGGGTAAATTTGATTAATAATTTTTATGAAAAAATTGTTAATTAAATTGTTATGTATAGATTTGACTTTGAGTTTCATTGAGGAATTAATTCGTAGAATTTTCCCTACAAATTAAATTGGAGTTTTCGACGACCAATTGGTAAGTTTAAAATATTTTATCGAATGATTAAAGTTAAACATTAATTAATAATTTTATGAAAAAATTATTAATTAGATGTTTTATGTATAGGATCAATTTGAGGGAGAAACTCAAGCAAAAGTATTATCGACACCTTGAGGTAAGGGACTTACTATTGGTTCCTCGACAAGGATATTTATGTGACAACAATATTATTTATGCGACATCTAGGTTGCTTGATTATGTAATAAATGTATTGACTTATTAGGTAACAAGTTTAAGTTATTTTAATTAATATTTTTTATGGAAAATTATTAATTAAAATTGGATGAGTAAGGGATACTCTACCAAATTCATGCCTTAGGTGTGAAAGATGGATTGGATCGTATGTATGCCTTGTGCAATGTCTACTGTCATTGATCCCTTTATTGTGGTTATGTTTTAAGGATGTTGTGAGACACCTTATATACAACACTTTATGTCATGGTTGAGATGTTGGATATATTGTGGTATGATGATTAGGTTTGTGTATGGTTAACTGTGTGGTGGAATCTGTAAAACATGATAAATGTACCATGTGAAATGGAGTTATGTTTGTGACTGCTTTACTGTTTGATTGTGGTCTCTATTGGATTATGGTGTCTGTTAACTCTACCTATTAACTTCGTACTTATTTGTTGGACGGGTTGACAAGCCAGTGTGGCGTATGTCACGAGGGTCGGGTTAACAAGCCTATGTGGCATATTGTTTCGACTGGGTCGGGTTAACAAGTCTGTGTGGCGTATTGTTCCGACATGATTGCTTTTGCATATGGTCTAACAAGCCTGTGTGGTGTATTGTTCTGACCGGGTCAAGTTAACAAGCTTGTGTGGTGTATTGTTCTGACATGATTGCTTTTGCATATGGTCTAACAAGCCTGTGTGGCGTATTGTTCTGACTGGGTCGGGTTAACAACCTTGTGTGGTGTATTGTTCCGATATGACTTCTTTTGTATGTGGTCTCACATGTTTGCTAAGACGACCCTGACATTGGGTTGTATGGGCGTTCCTACCAAACCATTTGACTGTGTGTCGTATAGTAGAAGTTAATAGAGAGAGTTAATGGTCACCTAGTAGACTCAAGGATATGCTTATGTTGAACTGACTGTTACTGTTGGTTATGTGAGGAGTTAACTGAATGGATTTGTTAACTTTAGTGGTGATTATATGGTGAGTTGACTAAATGGTTTAGTTAACTGCTGGTGATGGTTATGGGTTGAGTTAACCGAATGGACTAACTCCTGAGTTAGCTATTGGTGATAGGTTAACTATGTTGAGATGGACTGAATGGTTATGTGACGGTCTGTTAGAACGGATTGCTATGAAAAAATCGTAAAACATGATAAGGGTGTGAGGTGTTTGTGGTTCTCATTTTTTTAATTGAACTTCATATGTGTGCTTATGAATGTTTTGGACTAAGATTACATGTTTTGGGACTATGGTAGCTGTTAACTTTATCTATTAGTCATGTTGTACTCGGTATGTGGGACAATAGCTGCTTTTGCATGTGATCCCACAGGTTTTAGAACGACCCTGGCATTGAGCTGCATGGGTGTTCCTACCAAACTATTTGACTGTGTGTCATAGAGTACATTTTAATAGGAAGTTAACAGTTAACCTAGTGGGCCCAGTAGTGGGTTCCTTACTGGGTATTTTATATACTCACCTTTTTCATGTTTATTTTTCAGGTAAGTATGGGGAAACTGGCGACGGACAGAAAGGATCAATGACCATGTGTTTAGGGACTATATTGACAAATGCTTCCGCTGTGTTGATGTTGTTATTATTGACAAATGTTTCCGCTATATTTTTTTTTGTTAAGATTATGAGTTCTTATTTTAAGTAACGACCTCGGGTTAAAGGTGAAAATTTGGGGCGTTACAATCAATAAAGGTCACAAACCAACATTTTCTCGAAGAAGTAGTAATTCGTGAGGCCCCCAAACATCACTATGAATAAGGGTAAAAGGCTAGGTAGGTCTATAAGGCTGAGACGAAAATGAAACTCGGTGTTCTTTTTCACGAATATACACATCACATGACAGAGAAAGTGACATCCATTTTAGAAAATAAATGATGAAATACACATTTCATATATTAAAAATTTGGGTGGTCAAGACAAAAGTGCGACAACATACAATTTTTTTCAGAAGTTGAAAAATAAAATAACCATAAACTAGTTCTATAACAATTCCTAGAGAAAGCATCATCATCAAGGAAATAAAGTCCCTTACTATGTCGAGCAGTGTCAATCATCCCAGAACTCAAATTCTGAAAAGAAATAGTATTAGGTGAACAACTTGACAATATAGATCCCTAGTTATCTTAGACAATAAATTGTAATATATCTTAGGCACATGTAACACATTCTGTAAAGTGAGATCATTGAAAAGAAAAATATGACCCTTGCCCACAATAGGAGCAAAGGACTCAACTACAATCCTAATATTTTTATCTGTCAGCACAAAGAAGATATGGTATAAAATGTTTAGAGGATCCAGTTAAATGATCTGTAGCACCATCCATGATGATAAGACTGAAAGATTGAAAGTTACCTGATTGTGCAATGGCTCTAAGAGAAGAAGTACTAGGATCACATTGATTCCCTGCAGGGGTTGTAGGCTGTGAAACTCTGACAAATTCACTCATAAACGTCCTACCAAAATTATACTTTTCCTTTGGCAGATGCTTCTTACCAGTTGGTAGTCGACCATGTAACTTCCAACAACTATCTTTCGTATGTCAAAGTTTCTTGTAATGTTCACACACTAGGATATGCTTTCCATTTTGCTTTTCACTGTCGAAACTGGAGGACTTCGCATTGAAGGCCGCAAAATCAACGATAGGAACAATCATGATATTCATTGTACTTGTGTGATCTTCCTCTAAACGGACCTCAAAACACACCTCCATCAATGTAGGGATGTGCCTCTGACCTAATATACGGCCATGAACTAAGTCAAACTTTGAGTTCAAGTCAGCAAGAAAATCATATGCATGATCAACTTCCTCAATTTTTGAAGTAATGAACACCTCCACAAAGGCAGCCCAGACAATCTTTCGGCATAGATCCATCTCTTGCCAAATGAGAGATAGTTTGTTAAAATATGAAGTGATATACATTGTCCCCTGTTTGCACTCGTTAATCTGCTTGCGCAAAGTATAAAGTCTAGATGCATTTCGCCTCTTTGAGTATAATTTCTTAACTGTATCTCATATGTCCTCAGGGATAGTGACATACAAAAAAGGTTTCCAATTTGAGGTTCCATACTATTGATTAACAAAGATCGAAGAAGAGAGTCCTCCTCTCTCCAATTTCGCTCTTGAGGGTCTCTTTGTCTATGTCTCGGTACCTCTCTTGTTAAATACTCAAATTTGTGACGCCTCTCAAGAGCCATTTTAATGGATTGGGACCAGGAGAAATAATTCTGGCCATTCAACTTTTCTCCTACAATTAACCCTATGGATTTTCTCATAGAGCCAGACAAATAGTTTGCAGTAGTTAAAGTAGGAAATGAGGTTATCGGGTTCTCTAGATACATCGGTAAACCAAAAGGATTGTCATAATTCACTGTACTGGAATTTAGGTTTGTGGAAGCACCTAGAGTTGTCCTAAGAGCAGCGATTTGTTGCTGAAAACTTGTCTAAAGATTAACCAACTGTGATTGTATCATTACCGGCCTTGATGTTCATAACTAGGAAGCATGATGAGGAAGACTCGGTTGCTTCGAGAAGTTTGTTGCCACTGCAGGGAATTTACCTTTGTGGTAGGCAAACGACTCACTAATCTCGATTTCATGGTGTGTGTTTTAGCTAAGGTTTCCATCAAATGGTTGTGGTAGCACTAGAATTGGACGGATATGCAAAGACTAAAGATAACGATCAACAGCGGCTTGGAGAGCAGTGGCAAGGATGACAGCGAAAAGATCGACGGCTCCGACAACTTCAACCGCAGCAACAACTGTGGTTTAAGCAAGACTGGTACAGAACTAAAGCTATCTTACACAGGTTGGTTTTCGCCATTGGCAACTAGGGTTTCGTCACCACACTCGGATACCATATTGAAAAGGAAGAAGACAAAACACAAGGTATATGTGAAAAACCTTAGTAGAGGGAGAAAAAACAATGATAGAAGTTTTTCTTATTATTTTCTAATAATCCAAAAGTTACATGGGCAGAGAATATATACATTCTAGAATAAGCCCTAACAAACAAGGAAATAAAACTAGGATACAATAAATTACAAAAATACCCTTGAGACTATAAACACTCAACTAGCCCATTATTTTCAACAGTTTTATAATTTTCTTCAACGACAAGTTTGAAACAACCCTTATTGAATGAGATCACTTTTATCATTGTCTGTCTTTCAAAGATAGATAGTAATGGACACACAAAACATTATCATTGTTTATCACTAATAGATAGTGTAGTAGTCTGTTGTTGTCTATCAGTGATAGGCAACAATAGTAGTCTATCAGTCTATCATTTGAATCTTAGTTAAGAATGTTCTTCACAATAACTTTTCAATTACTTTGAAATAACTTTTCAATCATGATACAATAACATTATTCACCTTCTTCTTAATACTACAATCTTATAGAAAAGGATCCCATGATCCTGAAACTATACATTAAAAGCATATCTAATTATATTAGTATCTATAACTATTGCTTATGTGTATTACTAATTGAAAGGTCCACATTGGCAAGTATCACAAGGTAACTACAGATAGGTATATTATAAACTCATACATACAAGAATACATACATACATACATATATATATATATATAGCAGACTTTTATATTCTCTTATAAATCTAATGGTGCAAAATTGCTCGTCACATTGTGGTGATTTCATCGAATAATTTCTCTCATGTTTGACTCTTTCGAAGGCACTCCCAATTTCAAATTCTATAATTATATTGAAATAGATAGATTCATAAAATAGTGTTAGCTGAAAGATACAGAAATACGTTTTGTAATCTTAATGGATGGATTTAGTGTTTAAAATGTTGAGAAATTCATATTAAAAATAGACAACTGATTAATAGGTGCACCACCATATTCAATTCAAATACAAAATCAAACATAATTCAAGCCAATGTGAAAAGAACAATAATTTAATTTGACTTGAATTTTAAGCCATAGAAAAACTCCAACTAACATCAGCATTTCAAGCCCAAATGTTAACATCAAACACCCATTTTCCAGAAAAATATGTAACAATTCCAAGCCTTTATAAGTTCCTTTAAAGTTAATAATTTTTTATTTATTTTTTTTTTTTTTTTTTTGACATTTCTTCCAGAAGCTGACTTAGACAAAAGAATGAAGACCAAGCAAAGTGTGGAAGTCCTCAATGACCTTCAAATAAAAAACAAATCTTTGTTAAAACCCATTTTTTGAACTTATTAGTTCAATTGAATTCTCTTCAAAAGCTTAAACTTTAAAGTTAAGAAAGCAAAAATTAAGGAAAACAGAGAGAGATGGAGTGGTGTGTGGGTTTTAATGATAAAGAAATTTATGTAAGTTTTGTTGTATTCAAGCCAATGGTATTGGTTGTTGATGATTTTGTTGAAGCTTTGAAACAGTTCTCCTTCTGCACCAATAATCTTGGTTGTATTATTCAGAATTGTGTTCTCAAGAGCATCCATGGAAATATGGTAAATACTTCCATTTCCCTTTCTCTTATTCATTCATTCATACAACACATCCATCTTTATTTATCTTTGTCATCACTATATTATTAACTATGTTTGAAATTGGCTATACTCCACTCTGTCTCTTTAATCAATTGCATATGGTGGATGTGTACTAATGGTCTTTCCTTCTGTTGGATTTTTTTTTTTTTTTCATTTTTTGTGTTTTTGGAACTATATGGTTGGACCGATTTGAACCTCTTACCTTTTTAACGAAATGTTTTAACCCATTGAGTATATTGGCACGATAACTTTCTACTAGAAGATAGCAGATAAGATGGATCCAGATGAACCTTTGAAGATGTTACAAACCTTAAAGAAATATCATTTGTTGTAGTGTAAGCACAAATCTATTTTAATTATGCTGGCCAAATTTTACTATACGTATTTTTTTTTAAAAAAAATAATAATATTTATTGTATGATAGGTTTGTTCTAAGTAGGGGAATAAACATTTTGAGTTGGATCTTTGGATTTTTTTAACCTAGTAACGTTCTACAGCATTTTGCAAAAAAGAAAAGTAAAAATTGATTAGTTATTGTTGGTGTGGCATTTTCAAATATAACAAGATTAACTAAATTATTTATAAAATATAGTAAAATTTCATATTCTATCAATGATAGAAATCTATCCGTGTCTATATTAATATAATATGAAACTTTTCTATATTTTGTAAATATTTTGAGCAGTTTTACTATTTACAATCATTTTCCTTTTTGTTTTGTCCTAACTTTCTTCTTGTTTTTTTTTTTTTTTTCTTCATTTCCACCTCTAATTACGAGAAAACAAAAAGGACCAATTAGTTGTTAATGTTAATTATAAAAGATGTATATCATTGACATTAGTAGTGAACTTGTAATTCAAGAAAGATGTGATCTGCAAATGATGAAAAATCTAGGCACCTGAGTGATATTTGCCACAATGTCTCCACCTAAGTCAATATAAGAGATTTACGGTTTTAGGAAGAGTATTAGAGATGACAATGAACTTAATTACTTAGTCATTACGATGTAGTTATAGGAAAATTATGAGACAGTGTATCAAGATCAAGTTTTTCAGAATTAGATTAGGTTGATTCTGTTGTTAAATGGAAAGGCTCAACCTCGGTGTTCATGCTTTTGGCCTAAACACTTATCTTCCCTAAGCTCAAATGGGTAACATGTTCCAATTCATCAAATGGGGAGGCCCGACCTTCAGTCTTCTCTCTCCTCTTCTTGTGTCACTTTCTAACTCGGATAATTTAATTACCATCTTCTTTATACCCACGTTATGATCCATTTGTTTATAAAGATCTCTGCTAATAGAAGGGGTTTTAACCATTCAGATCATATGGTGTGCAATTTGGGCAAAGAGGTCAATCCAAAACCCACAATTATTATCTGAAACACTTGTAAGTTAACACTTAAACATTCACCATATTTTTAATCACTCATTTACATTTGTTAATATACATTCATTTTTTACATTCTCTTCAGCTTCAAACCATGATATCAAAAACATCAAACATGGCAACCTTATTAGATCTTAGCTTCTTCGAAGCATATGGTGGAGAATCCATGGATGGTTCTTTTGTTGCAAAATTTACAAGTAAAAGCATCATATCAATCATTTCAATAGCTGCAAAATGTGGTGATATAAATGATCTTTCCTACGCTTGCTTGGCAATATTCAAGTCTCGATTTCGAAAGATCGAAGGTGTAAACTCTGGAATCTGCTTGAAATCTCAAAATAGGCCAACAGTTGTTTCACTCTATGTTTGGAATTCTCCTTTTTATTGTTACTCATGGATCTTGAATTCAGATCATTTGAACTCAATGTTACCTTATCTTGATCGTTTTTCTCTTTGTATTAAATATGATATATACCAAGTGGTGAATGTAAGTGATGCAAATGTACCTAATTTTAAGGATTTGAATAATGATGAAGAGAGGGGAAACAAGTGCAAATCTTTTGATGTGAAATAAAGAAAAGAAAGTTACTAGAATAGTAGATTTTTCTGGTGGTGATCTCTCTTTTTTTTTCCTTTTTTTCCTTCATTTGTACATAGGTAGCTAGGATCTATGGTTCAAATTGCAATGCCTTCCATGCATGCCATCTTTATTTTCAACATTCAAAAGTTTTTCTTTTTTTCTCTCTATCTCTTATGATATGACTCAACTTAGATTGTTTCACCCAAAGAAAAGATTTGAAAGGCTTAAAGTGTGTGTTTGGCACGCTAATATAAGATGAGTTGAGTTTGTACAATATACAAACTCATTGTTTTTGCTCACCGACTTTAAATGTTGGTGAAGTTAAGTTGGTATACTATACCAACTCATCCCAACTCTCCCTTCTTACCAATGTTTCCAATGAGTTCACTCATCAACCACCGCTGATGATTATTATTGTCACATTCCAAAAACCAATTTCGACGACCACTTTCACACGTCCAACTCCGACAACCGATTGCGGGTTCCGACAACCACACCTCTGACGACAAACTATGACGACCACCTTTGGGTGGCCAACTCCGAGACCAATTTTAGGCATCAGTAACCACCTCTAATTACAAACTTCGACAAAAATCAACTTAGATGATTACCTCGCGCGATCAATTCTCGACTCTAACAACAAACTCTTATGACCAACTCCAAATTCACTTTCATACAACCAACTTCTACCTCCGAAAACCACCTACGACTACAAACTTTGACAAAAATCACCTTTGATAATTAACTTCGACAACCACCTTCAACTTCAGGCTCCAACAACTACCTCTACGATAAACTTCAACGAAACCCACCTTTGATAATCAACTTCAATGACAATCACCTCTAACAATCAATACCAACATTCACCTTAGGCATCCAAGAATGACGAATACCACATCTAACGATCAATTTCAACGACGATCACATCTAGCGACTAACTCCAATAATTGTTGTGAGCAACTAACTCCAACCACCAACTTTGCTGTTCATTTTTGACAACTAACTCAACCAATAAACTATTAGAAGAAGAAAAAAATTGCTAACAAAAGTCTTTTAAATACAAAATTGAAATTATTAGTTTATAATGTTTAATAGTTATCTTTTACAATAATTTGATAGTAGGAAGTTGTCTAAGGATGAACAAGTCATCCTAATAAACCTACTTGCCACAAACATCTAGAAGACTGATTGTTTCTTGACAACCTCACAACAATCATGAAAGATGTATTGTTTGTGTTATTTGATAGAACTAAGCAACTCAACTCTATTTTAAATAACAATATTTTTTGTATGCATGAAATTGGTTTTTTGTTGATCATGCTTATATATATAGATCTATTCTTTAATTGAATTTACATGTCAAATGAGTGTTAAGAATTTGGAAAAGTATGCCTGTAGTTGAATGATGGAACAAAAATAACAAATAAAAAAAATACCCCTCGAATGTTCGTAAAAATAGAGATGCGTTCTTTGATGATCCTCCAAATTTGGAGGAATTAAATGCAAAATTGTTGTTTGGCAGTTAAGATGATGGAAGATATTTAATTAAAAGAAATCATGACAGAGGAAAAATATAAAGCAACAATAGGAATGAAAATAAAAGAACTCTATCCCTAGGCATATGAACTCTACAAATATATGAACTCCAAACATCATATCTCAACTCAACGTCCCATATGATCCCTAATTTTCAAGGTGAACACTATGGGTGTTTGGGTTCCAACTTCAAGTGCGGTGGAGTGGGCTAGCGCTACACCTTATATTTGTTTATAATTATTATAATTTACCATTAATTATAGTATTACTATTTCAAATTCTTCTTTGTCATCGTGTTTATTATTTGTTACAATATTTATTTTATTTCCTATTCATCCTCTCTTTTCGTTTTTGTTATAGTATTTACTATTTCCTATCCGAAAACACAAACTAATATAGTCTACACTCCAAACATAAAATATTGTAATAAATTATAATAACTAAAACACCGCATCATACACTCTATCTATATGCCCGTGTCTTGAATCACTTTCAATAGTGAAGCATATCCCCACAAACGTCATTGCTTTAAATTAAAACGTTAGGATTTTATTGTGCTTTCTAATTTTCCAAATCTGAAATTATTTTTTCCAAAAACGTTTTGATTCTTCATCTTCTTCTTCATTTCTTTACAAAATGAGTTTTATAGATTGAAAAAGATTGAGCTTTTGGCATTCTTCCCCGATTTTATTCTTCTTCTTTTTTTTCGATCTGATTTTGAGCAAACATTCTTCTCTCTGTTGATTTCAATCTTTCATTCGACAAGTTCACGTCAGAAGAGGTAGTTGTGTTAACCTTGGGAGCAAACAACATCAACAATTTGTACCACGACCGTGTCAAATTTGCTTTCAAGACAGTAATTTCCACGACACAAAAAAAAAACATCTCGAACCTATCCACAAATAACAGTTGTGTCATGTTTAGGTTTCTTTTCCTAATCTCATTCTAGGTTTTCATATATTATAATAGTCCATTTCCATATTTTCAAAGAATATCATATCTTCTCTAAATTTCCTTCAAACTTCTTTATAGTTTCTTACCTAAAATGCACCTAAATATTTTGATGGAAGATAGCTCTACAAAATAATTATAAACAAATTACTTATATAACAAATGTGGATCAAATTTAGGTTACACATAAATCAAAACATCCCAAGGGGTTATAAACTTGATTTTTAGAATAATTAAAATAGTTAATATACATTAATGAAACTTGGAAGATTTTTCTTTTACTTTCTTATAAAGTAAAAATCATTGGCATCCACAAGTCCTTGGGATGTGAAAGAGAGAGGACCCCAAGGCCAATGCCTTAAACTTCACAAAACAAAGCCAGATAAGATTCAGGTCAGCTTATAGCTAGGGTTTCTCCCATTGGAACTTGCTTTTCAATTATTTTAGATTCTTAGTTATTTGCATTATTATTGTTTATTATGCTTTAATTATCACTTTGGTTCATTCACCAAAAACATATTTATTTATTTATTTATTTATTTATTTATTTATTTATTTATTTATTTATTTATTTATTTATTTATTTATTTATTTATTAGGAGCCTAGAAACTAAAAAACCATTGATTCAAGTACACAATATATTCAACAAAGTTTTGGTGAAAATTAAATTTTTAGTCTTATGTATCATAAAAGATATTATTGGTTACTATAGCTGCAACTGTTTTCTTGCAGGCAACCACTTTCATAGCGAAATGCATTTCTACATACTTTAGGTTGTTATTTTCTTTTTTTTTTAATAACAAAATGTCTGATAGACACTTATATACGTTGATAGATTACTATTATCTATCACTAGTATATAGGCAAGTGTCTAGAAATTTTTCGATAGTTGTAAACATTTTCAACAGTTTTGCAATTTGAAATAGTTACATTTATTTAATACCATCTTAAATTGTAGTTTTGCAATTTGAAGTAGTTAGTAACTCCAAGTTCAAAATTGATAATTATTTATTGAATTCAAGCTTTGTTGAAGAAAGGGAAGGAAGATAAATGAGTTATATAATCATAGATTGGCAATAATTACAATATATAAAAGAAACATGATGATCAAATTCAAGTTTCAAAATTTTGTTCAAAACCCAAAAGTGTAAAAGGACTGCTAGGTTTGGAGAGAATAATTATGAAGCAAACCCCACAAGCCTTTTCTTTTTGGGGTGCCATCATTGAAGATAGTGCCCTACATTGTCACCATTCCATTCATCCCTTTTTACAAGTTTTTTTCTTTTATTTTTCAAAAAAAAAAAAAAAAAAAAAAAGTGCCACTTTGCTCAGCATGCATCCAAATTACACAACCTTTTATACACAAATGGCCATCCCCAAAGTCCCACCATAGAGAAATAGAGAGCTCAACCAAACCTCATGTGCCTCTCTTTTAACCCTTCAAAAAGCCCTTCTTTTCAACCAAGAAGAAACAAGTTTGAAGAAATTATTAACAGTTTGAAGCCAACGTGAGGATAAAGAGCAAATAGGACACCACGTGTCTCTCAACCAATGGCAGCTCGGTGCCTACCAAGGCAATGTTTTTACACCCATATCATGTTTTTGTAACTTTCTGTCAAAAATATGTAACAATGTTGACCTAACAACGTTACAATCTGAAAAATAACGAAGAAAATCTTAGTTTGCTTCAACTTGGATAGATAGATATAGATAGACAAATATCATTCATTTTTTCGATATATTTGTGATAGATTTTTAACGCTCTTTTTTACTTTTAGAAACAATGTCAAAACATTAAAGCAACATCCATCATAAAATATAACTAAAAAAAAGTGCTTAGCTGATATATGGAATGTTATTTCTCTTTCAACCAACATGTTTTATCATCTTTGCACTACTAGTAGCTTTCAATTTTAAAACCATTGTTGAGACAAAGTCCAGAGGCTGTCTGGGAATCAGGAATTTACAAAAGCATCAGACCAAGAGATTCAGAAACAGTGTTGGCCTTTAGGGGCCCCATTTTAGAGCTTATCAAGAAAATTTTGCAATTAATACAATGTCATAAGAGAAAAAAGGGACCATGGAATCTAAGAATGGTAATTAAAATTTGGCTCTCAAGTTTCATTTTCATAGTGATGAAGACATCTCCTTTCATTGAAGCTTTTACCATTCTGTAAAGTACCATCACTTTTGTTTGGTTCCTTTCTTTCTTTTCTTCATTGCCTTCTTCAAGACGGAAAACCAATTACATCAATGAATAAAGTTGGCAAGATCCCCAACTATTTCATCTCTCATTCATGAGGTTCTTCCCAACAAATCTTGAAAACTCAAATCAACTAACGATGGCTCAACTTAAAACAATCCTTCAGTTTCTGTTTCCCAAAGAAGAATGCAATGATATTTAGTCTTTGAAACGAACTGAAAGCTTGAACCAAATTCTGAGTCATTACAAAACAGAAACTAGACGGTTCACAAGAAATTTAATCAATCCTGCTAAAATTTACTCCATTTCTACAGACTGAAAGAGAGACGAGATGATTTAACTTTAATTCTTCGTCTTCGAATAAAATATGGATGTCCTAGGACTAGTGTATTGTCAATGTAATAAGATAGTACAGAACAGAAAAAGAAAATGTCTAATTACAGTACTACTGCATAAGCATCTTTAAACTAGGTTTCTGTAGCTTTTTTCCCACAACTTCATATGAAGAATTTAAAGAAAATGCTAATATTACAGAAGAGAGAACGATGATGTTGTAACCAGGTAGGTGAATCACTCAGTAGTCAAGAGGCCCAACAGAGGTTATCCCTGAAATCAAATTTCTCGAGTCCTGTCGACTGCCATAGTCGTCACAGGTGCTGTTCGAGAGCCTCTGAATTGGCACAGAGTTCAGAAGTTCTAAACCTCGTTTTCCCATGTCCTGAACTTCTTCTGGTGAAAGTATTTTGATGCACCACACACTGTTTACAAACTCCCTGGTATGCACGAGAAAAAATCATTCGTTGAGCCACTAAACGATTGGGAGATATACAAGTGCTACCTAAGCTGACAAATTGAGAACATTTTGAGTATGTTTCTATTTTTCTGTTCATTTCTTTCAGATAAATGACTTTTACTTTATATAATGAACCATTTCCTAGGACATATCAACTATAATCTTAACTTGCCATGATACAGATTCGACTTACTTATTGACTAAAAGCAACAATGAATAAACCAAATGCTAATGTGTAAGTTATGGAGAAGAAAAAACTTACGGCCACGGGCCATCACCAAGAAGAAGAACGTCATTCTCCCGGTCAACGAATACAAGCTGCCAGCCTGATCTCAAAGGATCCTCCAACTCGCCTTCTAAGCCAAACATGCGAGCAAGCTCGCTGCGTAGCTCAGGATAGCTGTTGAATTTGGTTATGTCTAACGACCTACTGTAGGTCCCCGATTTATGAACCTGTACATAAAACGAGTGGGGGAAAGAAGGTATTAAGGATACTAACAAGGCCACAAATATAGTACAATGTAAAGGAGGATGTAAACCAAACATTCAGAGGTAGAAATAGAAAAAGGTGCCAGATATGTTGCATGACCTTGACAAAGGTTCCGTTGGGTGGGTTTACTTGGCCCACATTTTCATGAGACTGCAGGAAACCAGATTCATCGATGCAATTCGAGGATGTCATAGTTGGATTTACAGAAAAATTGGTAACAGCAGTGCTCATATAATTGGAAGAAAAAGGTAGAGTTGTAGAAACACTATCATTGCCAACTCCCCTAAGGTTTGACATCCCATTTTGCATTAGAAGGGATGAAGAATCTATATTCACACCAAATAAAACATGGTTTTGAGGATCAGAACCCTCATCTCGGTCATCAATAGGACATTCCCTTCCAGGAAAGGGTGGCAATGCAACAGTATTCTGAGAAATACTACTCTGTGGTGTTCCCAACATTTCAACTTGAGGTAGAGAATATTGAGAACCTCCTGTACAGAGAGGATCGATAGCCGCTCTCTTTGATGGCCAACCAGCTGAAGGAATTACTGAATGTGCTCTTTGAAGGTTAAGCAACTGAGACGAGTCATCTTGGACAAACGAACCCGCAAGGCTATGCAATGGGGAAACAGTAGGACTAGTTACAGGGTTACCATTGGAATCAGAAAAACTTGGTTGTTGGCAAAGGGAAGGGACAGTTTGAAAGGACGATGACTGGGATTGAGAACATGAAGCAAACTGAGATATAGCAGGGATAGAACAAGGAATCTGCTGATGATCGAGCGGCTGCGTCTGCCTTGGTTGGTGTTGATGCTGCTGTGAATGATTATTGAATGATTGCTGGGGCTGCAATTGCGGCTGAAGATGATGCGACTGAGTTTGAGACTGAGACTGAGGCTGAGAATGCTGCTGGTTTTCTTGAACGGATTGTAGAAATGCCTGCTGAGGTTGAGTCTGATGCAATATCTGAGGCTGAATTAAGGTAGTAGACTGACAAGGAAGGCTTTGGGGCTGCTGGAATTGAAGAACAGATGCAGGTGATATTTTGGAATAATCAATTGCCCTCATCTCCTGAAGAGCTGCAGTAGCCATGGCTTGATACATGTCAGATTGCATACCCATCATGGATGGATCAAGCCTTGGCTGCATCCATGGTGAGACCCCAGCTCCCTGAAAGTTTAGACATTGGATGCCACGATCACTATTCTCTCCCCGTAGCCACATGAATGGAGAATTCATTCCGAGGTCACTATCCTTGATGCCTAAGAGATAAACATACAGAGTAATTACACATGAGTGCCCACATCTGGGATTTCATAGTCTAAGTAAAAATACAATAGGAAGAAGAGAAAGTAAAACTGGAAATCATTACTAGAATATGATGTTAGAAGCATTAATATGTATTATTCATGTCAACATATTCATTGATAAAGTAGTAATGGTGGCAACTTGCGAGACAATTGCATACCGAAAGAAGGCAGTCCAGTTGGCCATGGTCGCTTCAGCCTAAGCGGAAACGGTGATGGATACATTGGAAATGTTGTCAGTGGTTCAATTTCCCACAAAGACACTCTTGGCTGTCGCTCTCCTGCTGTCGACTCATCCCAGCCAACCTGTATCAATCAGCTTATCAGAGTGATGTTCTGACTTATAGAAGAAAAACTTGAAAACTGACTTAAGACCACATCAGTCAACTTTTAAGCTTTACAATTCCTCAAGTGTTAACTGAGTCACTAACCTTGACCGAGCGCCAATGTGAGTTTTGCCATCTTACAGGATCCAAGTCACTAATGCCAGTGATTGTGCCCATGTAGCTATATACACCAAAGAAATATTAGGGAAACATGAATAGGCATCAAATTCCAGTAGTAGAAACTTATGTACTCAATTAAAGAAGCTGAAAGTAATTAACTTTAAGCCAAATTGCAATAACTAGGCAAAGCTAAATGCAGCCAGAAACAGAGCTAAAAGGCACGTAACAAGATAATCTATTTCACCCTTGAAACTTACTGATCAAAAGAAGTTTACATAGACAGAGAGAACTATAGACTAACATTCCAGACCTACCGACGAACACTTGATTCTTCCGTTTCAAACAGCATCCTAAAGCGCATTCCAACAGAAACACGAGTATGGTAGACTGCCTTCACATATTTGGCCAGTGGTATGACAAACTCTGAAGGGCTAGCCCTGATTACAAGTCCAATTATTTGTTAAGAACGTGTAGACTAAAAAACCGAGTAATATCTCAAGAATTCCTATCAAATCATTCAGAGAAACTTCACACCTTGGGTTAAAAAATATTGTAAACCGACTGATGGTAGCTGCTGCATGAGCTGCCGCAGCAAGAAGCCCTAGATGCATGCTATCACTTGACAGCACAGATGAAGGCATCACGGTTTGAGGTCGACTTGCACGCCTAATTCCGAGGAGTAATTGGTTCTTCTCATTCCTGAAGAGAAAAAACATCAGTATTGTACAGATAGCTGGCTTACATTGACAAGCTAATAGCACAAAGTCAAGATCAAATAACTAGTAATGATAGTGATTTTACAGCAGATATCAAAAGAGAAACTTGATTGATTGACATTAAACGCTTAGTTGACTAAAGATAGTGTTGTTCCATTTTGATACTAAACAAGTCAACTGATAAGGTACGACACAACAAGAAAGATATTGGATAACAAACAATGAACTATGAAGAAATGTATATGATCAATGATCTCATCAACTGCAATGAAAGGTATAAAGATAACACTGCATACCAGATAAAAAGTACAGCGTCACCAGCAACAAGTCTTTTAGCACTCACGAAGACACTCCATCCAGTTGTTAGAAGGTGTCTTTTAGGCTGGCCTGGAAAGATATCGAGAATGTTGGGGTGGTTATTAAACTAGTGCATAGTAGTCAGTTCTCCATTTCTCAAATGCCACCTTTCTAGCTATTAGATGCAAAGTGGAGTGGGGAAGGAGAGAAAATATCTAGAAATGAACACCCACCGCGAAATATATGTCTAAATTTCCACTCATTATCATGTAAGTCCCTCGCAATCAGTTCTTGGGCTGGGGGCTGCATAGAGAAGTCCTGCATTGAACCTATATGGTCAGAACAAATCATGAACTATGATTTGCAATGACTACTTATAAACCTTAAAAAGTACTTACCAAAGGGGGGAATACTTTTTCAGCAGCACGGCGAGGAACAGAAAAACCTCCATGTGTGCTGGTATCACTGGCTGTCAAAGTTTTGCAAAAATAATTCGTTGGCTGCCTACTAGGAGTGCCCAACTCAGCTGGAAGGTAGGCTTCCTTCAATTCTTGCTGCAAAACAACGTAATTCATATTAAAAAAAATATGAAAAGCAAAATTATGAGTCCAACTAATCAAATGCCAGAATAGAGAAATAATCTTACAGCACTCAAGGGTTGCAGAGTCATCTGAGCATATACTTCATCTGTCTCGGCATCTGCCTGAAGTTTTCAAACACTTGGAAGTTAGAATGAAGCATGGCCTACAATAACCAGACCAGAAGAAGCAAACTACCAAGCCTTACATGCATTGTCAGGTTGTGAAGCTGACAAATGAGCTGCGGCGGTAAACTTGGGTAATTCGGGATCTGGGCATCAACCTCTTTATTGGTAGATGCAGCAACCTACGCAGAAAACAAGTGGGTGTAAGCTTTAAGATTTAAAGAGCTTAAAGATTCCATGAAACGGATCAGTATACTCTCACTGGACTGCACAAAGAAAAAACTCGTAAATAATCAAATGCATTCTACCAAACAACATTTAATCCCGTATGCCAAAACTTTGTCAATTAAATTTACAAAAACTACAGATGAGAGATTATATCAATCAAACAGGTTGACCCCTGTCAAAATCACGACCAAAACACAGAGCAAAACAGAGAAAGTAGCAACCAAACACATGAATAACCATCCGGGTTGTTAAATCTCAAAAGGTCAGAGAAATTTCAAGTGGGAATTGAATAAAGATGGAAATTCATGGAGTTCACCTGCTCACTGTGGCCTTGTGGAAAATAAACAACACGACTGCCAACAGCCGGCAGAGAAACAAGAGGACCAGCGCACGCATGCCAAAGCTCGGAATTCAGAACCCTTCTCTCGCCTGCAAAATTGATGGTCAATTTTCATAAAAAAAGGCCAATGTTTCCAATTAGGAAATCCCATGGCTGGACCACTCAATGGGGGGGGAGAGAGAGAGAGAGAGAGAGAGAGAAAGAAAAAGAGAGAGAGAAAGACTTTCATGGTTGACACACAGAGAGATTGGAAAAATATAAAACAAAACTCCAAAGGCAGGAAAAGGACATAAATCTAAGCATGACGCTGCAAAATCCAAGGCCACCGGAAGGCAAAAAAAACGAGTTAAAAATGCAAGTCTCCACAATTAATCCAAAAAGGAAGAACAAAAACGTTAAGGGTATGAATCAAATAGGAAAGTTATCAAAAGCAGAATCATCGCCTATCTTCGATTACTTCCCGTAATGTATTTACAGACAAAATTCAAGCAAAAGTAGTTCTAAGTTCAAAGTATGGCGTACCTTCCGGAGCCTGAGGACTAAAACCACCCGCAGCGAGCCTCATTCTTACCGAAACTTGACAAAATCCTTCAATCGAAGTGATAAATAAATAGCTAATGTGAACACATCCGCAACCCAGAAGACTCTGGCTCTTGCTCACTCCACAAGTACAATATTCCTCTCCCCAAACTAAAGCGCCATTGTAATTTCAAGCTAAACGTGCTTCAATATGTACACTATCAGAAACTTGGTGCCCACTCTAGAATCCTCAACCGAAGCCGGTTTCGCAACAGAACACAGTGGTTTTGCGCCTCATCCGAAGCTTCAAATCGGCACCAACACTCCCTCCAAGATTATACAATCTCTTAATTTACAATTACAAAACAAAACCCAGATTAAGCTTCACAGAACCCAACTCCTCCTCCTTCTCCTCCTCCTCCAGACCCACAAATTACTGATTCTTAAAGAGTTCTTGCACTGAAACTACTACAGAGCTAAAGATCCACAAACGCCAGGGAGCCACCAGATCTTCAAGGAAAGAGCATGAAAGGTTTGAGATATTTAGTAGAAGGAAAAAACCCAGATCTCAAAGAAGAAGTAGAAGAAGCACACCAAAGAAAAGCGACCTTCCCCCCATGTTCATTTCTGGTATTAACTAGGACCCATTACGCACTGAGTGAGTGGTGAACTTTTCAGAAACGAGGGAAGCAAGAGGAAGAAGAACGATCAGAAACCCAAAAACCAAAAAGAATTGAAATAACATCATGCGAGCTGTATCTCAAATTTGTTTAGAATAACGGAAATCCAAGGCTAATGGGTGGAGTAGTAGCTAGTGATAGAAAGTTATGGAGGTCGTGGTCATGGTGGTAAGGTACTAAAACTAATGTTTTGAGACTCTGATGTGGTGGTAGATAGATAGATAGATGGGCTATGAAATTGCAAAAGAGAGATTAGTAGTAGTACCACTATTGCTTTACCATTCTACCAATTTTTCTCTCTCTCTCTCTGACTCCTCTGTTTTTGCTCTGCTACAAATGTTTCCTTTAATTTTTAATTGGTTTTTTTTTTTTTTCCTGCTTTATGGGTCAGGACGCTTTGCTCCAATCAATCAACGCACAACCGCCATTATTTTTCGCTGTCTTTTTCATCTCAGGGGGAAGAAAAAGTAGAAAGGCACTGTAGAAGGAGAGGAGGAAAGAGAAAGAGAGGGTTTTTATTCTGAAGAGAGAGAGAAAGTGTCAGAATTTTAATGGCGAGGACGATGAGAACAAAAGGAAGGCGAGGGAGAAAAAGTAGAATGACTCTTCTTCATACCTCTCTGCAATTCCCTCCTCTCCTTTTTTTTGTAATTACCACATATTTTTCATTTTTTTAAAAAAATTAATTTGTGAATTTTTATTCATTTTTACCATTATACAAAAGCAAAAAATGCAAAATAAAAGATATTTACTTTCTTTTTCAAGTAGGAGTTGATACCAATATTTGTTTGTTTGATAGAACACGATGAGATATTTAGTTTCATCACATATGATGATCTCAAAACATGGTGGTTGGTGGTGTAGTTGGTTCAGTAGTTAAAAGTCTCGTTGTTGGTGAGATGATTTTCTTAAATCGACTGTGTTTTGGTTTGAGGTTGATTCGATAGGAATGTTGTAACTATTTTAGAAGCATTGCTTAAAAAGTTTTGACTTTTGTAATCCGAATATCTCAGCACTAGGAGTTAACAACAAAATTTGTTTAATTCATTTTTATTAGTGGGTATCAAGCTTGGTTGACTTGGATCATAGTTCAAACCAACTAAATAACATTTTAAGGCTTTTTCTTTTCATATATATTTCCTGTTATTGATAATTATCTTAAAACTAAGTTATTAATATTTTGTATAAATATCACACAACTTGTTTTCAAATTGGTATAGGTAACTTAAGTATAAAGTTCACATAAAGCTATAGTTGTTTTTTTTTTTTTTTTTAATTTATTCATGTTGAGGCGTTGAGAATCCTAGATTTGAAAAACGAATACTACTCATACTTTTATATGATAGATGGACTACCTCTCCTATTGTCAATTAGTTTTGAGATGGAATCACGTAGACTTTTATATGATAGAGTGTTTTCTTATTTGTTTATTTATTAGGATTTTGAAATGAGGAGGGTCATATTGCAATGTCTGTGGACCAGAAAATTGACTTAAATTACCCAAATAAAATCAGGTGTCAACTTTTATTATTTTATGATATAGATTATAAATTGTGTAAAAACATTTAATCTATAATTAGTTTATCCATTTATTTATCTAAAAAAATCTTATGAATTGTTAACACTAATTTTCACCTTACATATTTTAAAGTGTAATTATATAAGTACTAAATTGTTACATAGTCAATAAATATTACGGGTAGAGAAACAATTGTAAGATATATAGAGAAAAAATACAAGTCACGTGACACCTTATGATTGGCCAAGATATAACATAGAGTAAGAAAAAAAGATAGAAAAATAATCCAAAAGAAATATGGAGAAACCTCAACAACAAACAAAGATACATTGTTTCACGTAGCAAAGTTGATACACTAAATCGTTACAAATTAAAATTTGTGAATTAAAAATAATTTTGAACTTTATTTTTCACTAAATACACACTTTCAGCAATTATTAATTGATTTCAAATAATTATAAAATGAAAATAAAATAATAATAAATAAATAAATAAATGTGATGATATAATTGGATGGTGTAGTATATACACTATACATAGTAAGAAGTAACTAACTACAGTGAGAGTGGTGCAACCAACTTGCTTCAAACCTTTGACCCACCACTTTTCCTTTTTTACCCTTTTATATTCTTTAATTTTCTTTTTAATTTTAATTTATCTCATAAATATATATATATATATATATATATATATATATATATTAACTTTTGGTTAAAAGCATACAGATTAGGTGATATACTAGGAAACATACTCTAATAATATTGTTCCAAAAGTTTTAAGTTTTTTATAATGTTTTAGGACCCTCTCTCATCATTTCCTCTTATATCAACTCAATCACAGCCTTTACTACAAATTTTGAGTTTCACTTAACTATTTGGATTTAGATTGAATTAGAATTAAAATTAAAATTAAAGTCCTTTGGTATGCTAGTCCTTTTTTTTCTTTTTTAATTAATTCTATAGACTTTACTGCCACCACCAACTTTCTTTTCCTTTTTTTATTTATATTCTATCCATGGTTTAAAAAACAAAACCAAAATTTGAAAACTAAAAAAAAAATATTGTTTTTGTTTTTTAAATTTGGCTAACAATCCAACCATTATATTTAAGAAATCTGCAAATCATTATCTTTTATTTGAATGCACCGGTGAAAGCTTAGGGTTTAAACTCATATATTTGTAAAAGTTCAGCGTTCAATTTGATATAACTATTAGTTTTTTGAGTTTAAATTGATATAATCAAATATTCGATATTTAAATTGATACAATTATTAGTTTAAGATTTAAATTGATACTTGCTCTAAAAAATAATAACAATCCATAGCTTAACCAACAAAATTTAATTAATGATTATTTTGTGATTATAGTTAATATTATATTAAGTAATTGCTCTTTTATAAAATAGATATTTGTAATTAATTTTTAGGAAAATATCAATAAACTTTGAAAAAGGAAAACTGCAGTGAGTGACAAACTATGAATAAAATATTTAAAATGCATCGTACACTTTTTTTAATTGTGCAGTTATAATACTTTTTAGTGTATGGAGTATATCGAGTCCATCAAGCGTGTATTAAGAGTATCAAGAGTATCAAGTGTATCAAGTGTTTATTGGTAGTGTATCAAAGATGTTAAGTAAATATCAAGTGTATTGAGTGTGTATCCGACGTATCATGTATTCGTACTTTTTTACATTTCAAGTAGTTTGTTTTTTGTGATTTTTGTAAAAGTAATAAGATTACCTACTAAATTCTAAAAAAGAAGTTAAAATTGATTGAAATTTTTTAAATTAATATATAATAATAAATTTAAATGATAAATAAAAAATAATATTATATAATATACAAATTATTTTAAACAAAAAATGATTGAAAACATGTATAAATATAACAAAATGTCATAGTCTATGTGCAATAGATTATGATAGACTACTATTTGTGTTTATCATTAATCTAGCGCGATCTAATGTTATTGATCACAAATAAATGCTAATATTTTTCTATATTTTTGTTAACATCATTTTTAATCTAGTCAAAAAATTACAAAGAAACTTAATATTAACTAACCATCTCCTCCCCCTCCCCCCCTCCCCCCTCCCCCCACCAAGCCAAACATCCACCTAAATCAAGCATTATTATACCATCATTCTTAGTCAACCAATAAGTACACAAATGAACCATTAATTATGTAACAAATGTTTCATGTCAAAACCTAATCTCCCTCCCCCCACATCACCACCAAGCCAAACATGCATCCACCTAAATCAAACATTATACCATGATTCAAGTATCACCAATAAGTATACAAATCAACTATAATATAACAAATGTTACATGTCCATACCTTCAAACAAATTCACAAAGCAACTTAAACCTTAACCAACCCTCCCCCCACACCACCATCAAGCCAAACATATATACGTACATCATTACTAAGATCAAAACTACAAAAAAACTATGGCTAAGAAGATGAAGACTGTATAGGTTAAAATTAATCCTTTACTAAAATTAATCAAACATTATACCATCATTCAAGTATCCACCTACATCACTTACAATATTGCTAATCCTTTTGGAAATATAATAATCTACCAAAATCAATACTAACAATGAACATATATACCTACAAATCATATCCAATATATATATAAACAAAAGAAGTGTGTAGCCCAACAAATAGATCATATCAACAACCTATCCCATAATAGTTTGATTCAATAGGGAAAACTAAAAATCAAACCTAAAATGTACAACATATATATAGCACCGTATCACATGTAGCCGCCTAGAAAATTTGCTAGCTCTATACGCACTTCATCCAACTGGAATTGATTATACTATGTCCTTGTATCAATCTAATAAATATAAAGCCCAAAGTATTGATGTTACTACTTGGTTAGGCAAATCAATAATTTGTCAAAGAAATTAACATACCGAGTCTGTGACTACTATGCTCCCGTTGTTGACTATATCTCTCAAATATCTCATCACATAATACCCACATTCGGTTGTTCCAGTTTGTAAAGGATACTGTAATGCAAAAAATACCAAAATGTAAGTAATATTTCATATGCACTACCAATAACCAATAGATGTATATTGTTTACACTTGCCTTCACGGTTTTCCATACTGATTGTTTTCGATCTTTTTGCATATTCTTCTGGGATCGAAAGATTGCAATAGTCCTATTATCAAGAAACAACTACATACACTTTAAAATAAAGTATGCTTGAAGATAGTTAAAACAAGATATGAATTTTAAAAGTCTAATTCACTATTTAAACAACAGTTTTCTTGTGTTTGATTCTGGACTCACCAGGTACCTAAACAACAATTTGTACCCTATAAATATAAATAATGCATGCATCTCGTATATGGTTGAAACTAAGCTTCAACAAACAAACTAAGCATTAGAACTATACTGATAGAAACAATCTCTAACTGTACTTATGATTCATTGTATGGAAATCTATCCAAACATAATTTTCTACAAAGCAAGTCATGTACTCATAAACATTCACATGTATAATAATATTTCCTAGAAAACATGCTCTAGAGTTTTAACTGAACATTGTAGATCTACATCTGAAAACATACTTTATTTGTTTGACTGAACATTTAAAAACAAACTTTAAGATATGAACATTCAAGCATACTTTAACATTCAAGCATAAAATGCTCTAGAGTTTAACTGAACATTGTAGATCTTAAAGAATTTGTTTGACCTTTGTAGATCTACATTTGAAAGCATGCCAATTTCCACCTAAAATCACATATATCCCAAGCATGTTCAAGAATTTAGGGGAAATCAAAACAATTTTAAAGCAATTTTCCACAATTTTCTGGTAGCAAAAAAAATTTGGGGAAAAGCAAACGAAATGGATTAGAAAGAAAAAAATCAATTAAAGAAATAATGTATGAAAAATTTAGGAGAAAGCAAAACGAAATGGATCAAAACTTCGCAGATGAACCGTCACAGAAAACCCTAAAACGAAAGGGAAACCACACTCACTTCGAACCGTCGTCGTTCTTCGTCGTCGGCGTTCGCAGCAGATGAACCGTCATAGAAAACCCTAAACCGAAAGGAAAAACGATACTCACTTCGAACTGTCATCGTTCTTCGTTGTCGTCGTTCGCAATAGATGAAACTCCACTTCTGTGATCTTCACGTTTTGGAAAAGAAGGAAAGGAAATGGAAGATTGACTTGCGTTCTTCGCGTTTTGGAAGAGAAGGAAAGGAAAGAGAAGAATTGTAACATCCCAAATTATTTTTTAAGGTAATTTATGATTTTGGGATGTTTATTGTATTTTTTTATTATTTTGGTTGTGGTTGGTTTGTTTGTGATTGGGGAAAAGAAAAGAGGAAATTGATTTTATTTAAGGAAGAAAATGTTGGGTTTTGGAAAGAAATAAAATAATATAGGTTATAATAATATTAATTATATTATTATTATTATTTTATTTAATGCACATTGGGAAACGTGCACTTCATCTCCTTCCCCAATCTTCCTTCTCTTGCAAAAGAAACCCTAAATTCACATCAAAACCCTAGTTGTTGCAAACCCTAGCCGTCCAAGTCGAACGCCGCCGCCGCCCTCACGCCGTCAAGCTCGCGCCACCCATCTCTCCGTCAGACGTCGTCGCCTTCAACGCAGAAGCCGAGCCGTCACGCCAGTTTTACTTCAGCGGAGGGAGTCGCACGCCGCACGCGCCCCATCGTCGCGTCAGCCCGAGCCTCCCGCCGCACAGCCCCGCGTGCGCTCAGCCTTCTGCGAGCGACGCCGTAGCCAATCCACGCCGAATCTGAACTCCTCACGCCGAGCCGCTCCACGCGTCACCCATCTCTCCGTTCGTCCGCGCGCCAAGTGTCGCCGCGCGCCGCCCATCCGTTTGCCCAGCTGAGGTCATCAAGCCGTCTGTCTCCATCGCAAGTCGCAAGCCCTCGCGCCGGAGCTCCAGCCGCCACCCGTTTCCTCCCGGATCTGCGACGTCGAGCTGCTCCACGCGTCAGATATGACGTCGCCAGCCACGCCTTCACCTCCTCTCCGCCCCCAAGCCGCGCCTCCATTCCGCTCCAACTCCAGGTCTCAAGTTGCCTCCACTCTCGGATCCCCATCCGTCACACCCGCGCACTGCCCAGCTTTGACCCGAGCCAGATCTGCTTTCCCCGAGCCGAGCTGAGCTGAATCTCTGAATTTTTGTCGCTTCTGCCTTTTCGTTGTTGGTTTGTTGGTAAGTTCGAAAGTGACTGGTAATGGTTG
>JBBPDJ010000004.1:9295590-9313206 GCA_037974625.1 Cucumis cinereus | reverse complement strand
TTACTTGACGGTTTAGATAAAACCGTCAAGAATATTAAATTTCAAAGTGTCAAGTATTCCTTATTTTGTAGTAGTGATATAACATCCCAACGATCATATAATTCGTGTCAATATGTACATAGTTTATATATATATGTATGTATGTATGTATGTATAGTAAAATATTTTATCTTTACAATATTGTCTTCAAATTTTGAATCAACAAAAAATAATTGAGACATATATTATCTCCATAGTTAAAACTTAAAAAGGAATAGTTCTACGAATATGCTATTTAGAATGTAGATTTTGGTTTTTAATACATCGTGAAACAAATAAATTCTTATTTAAATATACAATAAATTTATTTGGTCTCTGGGTTTTTAAAATGTACCTTTTTAGTTCATGCGTTTTTTAAAATAGATTTAAAATGTCTCTCAATTAATTTTATATTTTTATTTGGTTTAAATACTATTTCGGTTCCTAAACTTTGTATTTTATTCTATTTTAGTCCTTACATTTTTTAAAACATTTGTTTTAGTACCTGAACTTAAAAAAACATATATTGGTTCATGTCGTTAAGATTTCATTAACTCTTTAACGTAATAATGACGTGACTTCTATATTTGGATGATTAAAGACTGACAAATAAAATAATCACTTTTAAAAATTTGGGGTTTTAATTTTTCATTAAAAGCTAGTTGGTAAATTGATGATTTATCGAATAACTCAAAAAGTCATTTTGTCTTCAAGATTTTGATCGTCACCATTTTGGTGCATTAGCATTCTACTTCATTTTCTCAATTCATCCGCAAGATGCAATTTCATTCGCATACAAAGTTTTAGTGCCCAAGTTTGGAATATTTCTCTTCTTCTTCTTGTTGTTTTTTTTTTTTTGTAATTCATTGTTGGAATATTTAACTGCAATTTCGTAAATTTTATTTTATATATGTGTTGTACTTATTTTATTTTTCTAGTTTATTTTACCTCGTCATGGATGTTAACACAAGTATGCTACTTCTACTTTACTTTTTATTTTACTTAATGTTCTTCTGATTTGCTTCAATATTCCAATTTGAAATGAACATTAATAAATAAAGAGTGGGGGAGTCAGGGAGAGGATGTGAAAGATTTGAGTTTTGAAAAGAAAAAACAAATTAGTTTTGAGTTTATTTAATTCATGTGTGTTGACTATGTTTTTGTGTTAGACATAAAATATAATTAGAATAAATTAGCAAGATTTCTTGATTATTTATCAACTTAATTAATATGATGAATATAGAACAAAATTATCAAAATATAGAAGTTACATCATCATGTTGTTCAAAAGTTAACGGAATCTAACAGCAAAAATCAAAGTAAGTTTTTTTTGTTTTTTGGACTAAAACAAATGTTTTTAAATGTTTAGGGACCAAAATAGAGCAAGATACAAAGTTCAGAGACCGAAATAAGATTTAAACTTTTTTATTTTAAATAATTATATGATATTTTAAATAATTATATGATATTTTAAATTAGAATAATTCTTTATGGCATATTTAAGTTTAGTTGCAATATATTTTGTAAATAGTTTCAATTTTTTGCTGTGTATAAGAATTTCTCTTTCTAAAAATCATCTTCTCTCTAAAACTATTTTTGTCTAATTCTAAATATCATATAATTATTTTTTAAAAATAAAACAAAAAAAATACTTTTAAGACCTTTTAAATCAATTTTTAAAAACTCATGGATTAAAATGGTACATTTTTAAAACTCAAGGACCAAATGAGTTTATTATTATAAACTTAGGGACTAAAAAAGTAAGTTTTTCAAAAGATTATAAGGTTTTATAGATTATTGACTTGAATACTTAAAAATAAGTGTCTCGATTACATGGATTAGGTCAAATGTATTTTAGTCTATCTATAAATGAAATTTCTTTAAATTTAGGGCTTCTTCCATGTTTGGTAAAAAAAGTTTAAAAAATGAGGTTCATAACACAGACTTTTTTACTTTTGCAAAAATGACAAAAAAAAAAAAAAAAAAGAGCTTAATCCACGTGATACATTGAGATATACACCTGTAACATTTGATACATCACTAATACATACTTGATACACACGACAAATTCGATACACTACTAACATGTACTTGATACACTATCGATATCCACTTTGATACACTTGAAACACCTACGATACACACTTGATATCCTTCTATAGGCACTTGGTACTTCATACCCTTCTAAGAGGCACTTGATACGCACTTGATATATACTTGATATACACTTTATATACACTTGATAAACATGATATACACTTGATATATAGTTGGTACACATTTGTTACACACTTGATACACTTGATACACTTGATATATACTTAATATACACTTGACACTCACTTGATATACCAAAAATTTGGAGTTAGATAAAAGATTTTGAATTTTTGTTAAAGTATTGAAAAAGAAAAAAATATATTTATTGTAAAAATAAACACCACAAACAGATACTATTATAACTCAAACTAAAACAATCTACACTCAAAACACAAACTATTATAACCCAACTACAATAACTTATGACTATAATAACTCACTTCTTGCCCTTAATGTTATCTAAAAAGTGTTTCACATATGTTGGCTCTAAAATAGATAAAGATCAACCTATTTACAAAATTGTCACATTTTTTTATTTATCTAAATGTCATTTGGAATATTTACTTAATTTTTATTAAATTAAAAATCTTTAATATTTTGTCATTTTCAACGTTTATGTATATAAATATGCACATCAAATATACCAGATGTATCAAGTGTATTCAGATGTATCAGGTGTCTCATGCTATCAACTGTACAACTTGAATTTGAATTTTCTTTTTGTCATATTTGTAAAATAGAAAAAATATGTGACAAACTTGCAAATCTACAAACTTAAATTATCATCCATTACAATTTCTCCATAATATACTAAGGCTTTCTATATTTAAAAAATAAAAATGATTTTTACTAAAAAAAAAGGTTTAATAGTGTGTTTATTTCATATATTTAATATTACCCCTACTTCTAAGTTCTAAATGTAGCGTGGTGTAAATTAAATAATTAAAATGAAAGGAAAGAGAGACTAATTATTTAATTCATGGGAATAGGTGTAGAAATTGGGTTAGATGCAATGAGATCAACATCCACGACCATTAAATAGATTGATAATGTGCTTCATTTGAAAGAAAATCCCAAAAAAGTGTACTAACATCTTAATTGTAACTATTTTTTTCTTTTTTATAGAAAAACAAAATAGAAATTTAAAAACATTTAAATTTAAATAGCGAAGGATGTAATTGTTCATCTAAATATATTTTAATAGATAGATTGTGTTTCATGTATATGATCTAAATAAAGTGCATACACGAGGGAATATAATACACTATTTAATCATGTTAATCATCAACCAAATAATTCTGCAATAAAAAAAATACGTGACTATCTGTTCAAACAATCTCCACCCTTAATTCATGATATTTTAAATCTAAATCACCCTTACTTCATCATATAACCAATTCGACTTTAAATAGTCATAAGAAGACAAATGACACTTGATTGTCTATTGAAACATTATGTTCACTGTTATATCGGGATATTTTAATATTTATAGTTTTGATCACACTCATACCCAAAATAATATAACACTTCGCATGTAATCACTTCAACTTGAATAGTTATAACAAAAGACAAAGTGAAATTATCAAAAGATGTAAGAGCGAAATGAGAATATAAAGATTATTTTTACATAACTCCATTCGTACATATATAGTATATATAGATTTTGTATTCTTGTGGTCTTTTAGCATTCTGTGAGAGAATAAATTTAAGTCTTTGTCAATATATAAGTTTTTTAACCTTTTCGAAAAAAATACTTATTTTTGGATCAATTTAGGATGATTCTTCTTTGTTTACTCGAGTTCCCAACAGCATGGTGGGGATAAAGATTAAGCTTCTACCATTTTAATTAAGATATATATTTTTTAAAACATATTCAAAATGGCACTATTTATGATTGTTAGGGCATGATGATATTGTTGTTGTTATTATTATTATTATTATATTCTCAAATTCATATTTTAGAGCTATAAGAACAACTCTACACCAAAAACAAAATTAAACGAAACAACTATACATTAATCTCAAACACAAACTTAATAACTCTTAAGACTAAACAATGTTTGGTTTAATAGCTCCATTCTAAAAAATGATGGGTAATTGATATACTAAAACCAATTATATAGAACATTTCATTTTATAGGTAAAAGTTTGCAACCTATCATATATATTTTTACACGAGACCCTTTTTTCCTAAAAAAATATATATGAGACCTTTTTTTAATACAATTGTGAATGGAGCACTCAAATCACAAACCTTTTGGTGGGTCAGTATCTATCAGTAATAAATGATAGTAATCTGTTAGAGTCTATCAGTGTCTATCATAGAACAACATTGATATTTTACTATATTTGTAAATATTTCGGGTGGTTTGAGATCTCATCTTTTGGCCTTCAAATCTTACCCAATCTTGTGAACTAATTAAATAATAAATAATAATAAAGAAAAAAAAGTAAAGTGAGAGTAACTCAATCATAATTAGTAAATATTCTATTATATGAGATCAAAATTAAATTCCACACAATTGGAATTCTTATCCACCAACCAAAAAATATTTATCGATTAATGAAAGGTTAAATATTTGAATTTCCACTTTAAAAAATTGTATTCGAAGAAATAAAAAGTAAACTTAATTTGAAAAATTAATAAGAGGGGAAAGAGATGAGAAATGCAATATTAATATTAACAATAATAATAATAATATTATTATTATTATTTAACACATAAAATTTGTAAGTGTAGCAATGCATTAGGGAGGCCCCTATTGAGTTATTATTGCCTTTGCCTAGCTATTGGGGCCTTGGGGTGTCTATTTCATACAAATCAAAGTACTATAACTATCTTAATAGGGCCAAATGGACCATACATAAATGACATTAACATTTTAATAATTAATTCTTCTTCAACTTCTCTTTTCCTCCTTTCATTCCTACCAATATATGAAATCGTTCTTTTTAGATGTGTCATTGTTTTGTTACCTAATAATTTGGAAATATGTAGAGTGGTATCTTTTCTTTTTTTCTTTTCCTCCAAAAATCCTAGGGGAAAAAAAATTAAAGCTAAAGAAAAAAAAATGCCAAATTTTGAATAAAATTTCAAAACCATGTGAAAAATTACATCATTAGAAATGGTGGGAAAAAAAAACACTTTTTATTTTATAATTTCCTTTTCATTTTTTAAGAATAACAAACGGGTCAATCTAACCATAATTCAACTAGTTATATCTTTCGTATTTTAACCTTAAAAAAAATTATTGTAAAAAATTCTAAAATTAAAAAGGACCCTTTTCATTAATTTATGTTAGGCTACTATATAGTAGTAAATAAGTCATAAACTATAACATACAAACAAGTAGTACAAAGTAACATTAGGGCCATGTTTACAACTTTACAATTGAAAAAAAAAAACTAGTCTAGTCGTAATTGAATCAACAAGGAAGGAAATGAGATTTCTTTGAGAGTGTTAACTACCAAAAAAACACAATTGTATATATAAGAAACACATTGGTGCTACTTATTATTTATTTCAATTTGTTTTCAATCAGTCATTGACCTATTCGGTGTATGCTTTTTAAAATTTACATATCTATTAGACACAACATTGAGAAATATTTTAGACTTATTAAACAAAAACTTCAATTTCATATCTAATTATTTAGTTGTTCTAGTTTTTCCTAACATATTAGGTTCTATTCGATACAAAATTGACAATTTGGAGACCTACTAAATATTTTAAAGTCTAGTGACCTATTAGACAAAATAGAAAGTTCAATAACCTATTAAATATTTTAAGAATTTAGAGATCTTTCAAAGACAAAACTTCTAATTTAACCTATTTTGTTGAGTTGATCATTAAAGTTTTAAATTAAAAGGTAAGAGGTTTGAATCTTTGGTCGACATATTTTTAAACTAAAAATATAGCCTTTTGCAATAATTACCCATCAAAGCTACCTGGAAGTTGAATTGATCAAACTTTTACTTAAAATTCATTTTCCTAGCTTTCTTACATAATTTAGATTGCAAGAACATTTTGATGAATTAAATTTGGAGTTTCAGGCTTAAAAAAACTATATATATTAAAAAAGAATGTTTAGAATCATCAATTGACTCAAAAACTTAACCTAGTGGGTGAGGATATATTTAATTTAATATCTAACACTCTCTCTCACTTGTAGGTTTGAAATATTTGAAAGACCCAGCAAGTGAAAATCAATTTTAACTGAGGAGGAAACAACAATGCAAGGGCTTAACAACAATGCAAGGGCTTTAGAGTTTCAAGCTTAGAAAAGCTTGTGTATATATATATTAGAAGAGAATGCTTGGAATCACCAATCGACTCAAAAACTTAAGCTAGTGGGAGGATAAATTTAATATAATATCTAACACTCTCCCTCACTTGTAGGCTTGAAATATTTGAAAGGCCCAACAATTGAAAATCAATTTTAACTGAGGAGGAAACAACAATGCAAGGGCTTGAAAACATATAATCTTCCTGGACCACCTGCTTTGATACCATCTTAAATCACCAATTGACCCAAAAGCTTAAGCTAGTGAGTGATGGTATATTTAATATAATATCTAACAAAACTAAACAAGTGAAATAAATTGCACCTAATATGCAATAAAAAAAATTCAAGATCATGTAGGTGTCAAGAAAGAGAATTGTGCTTGAAAGTTGCATCTCTAAAACCATATGCAACTACACTTATGTGTTGGATTTTATGTTTTAAACTCGTCGATAGTAAATGTAATTCATTGATCGTTATTGATAAAATGATATTTTTGTAATTTTCAATAAGTGTTATTGATTATTTTGTTAGTTTTTTCTTAATAACCCTAAATCCAATAAACTAACATACTAAGCAGCTTTATGAGTCTTGAACTGTATGTAGACACATACAAGGATCAATATTCAAGACACATCTTAAAGAGTTTATAGTATAAGGATAAGGTTGAGTATCTTATCCTGATAACACTATGGTTACGGTCCACTTTGTATTTAATATAAATACAATAATCCAACACGAGTATCCTATGTAATGAATTTGCATAAGACTAGACCACGAAATAGTAACTACTAGTTTGCTATCTATTTCAATAGAATGACCTAGGCAATAGTCTTAGTCTTGAGTGATGAGTTTTATGTCCTAAAACTCGTAGTTAGTAAATGTAATATATTGATTGTTATTAATAAAAAGTTATTATTCCAACTAGGGGTGTGCATGGTTCGATTTGGTCCAGTTTTGAGTCGAACCAAGGATCGAACCGAACTCCTCGATTTAGGTATATGTGGAACCGTTGAAAACCAAGTTTCACTGGTTTCAGTTGTTGAACCGAACCAACTTGCTTCGGTTCAAGTTTGTTCGGTTCGGTTTCAAACCATTTTTTCCACTTTTTTCTCTAAAAAAAATTCCTCACAGCTTCTACATTCTTTTTCCCTTTGTTTTGTTCCAACTTAAATCTTTGAACCTTTATGTTTGGAGATTGAAGATGAAGCAGGAAACGTGGGACTAAAAGAAAACTACATGGAGTCGAAAGCGTGCATGAAAAGAAAAGAAAATGAAGAATAGAGATCAAAGATGGAGATCAGAGATGGAGCCGGAATCGTAAGAGATGGAACTGAAAACGTGCGAATGATGAAGAGAAATGAAGATAAAGAATGGAGATCAAAGATGAAACCAAAAGCTTACAATGGCTGACGACTGAACTGTAGACATGAAGAGAGGGATGCTAAGGGCGACGGCTGACTTCGTGTTTTGAACAATGGGAGAGTGAGGCGTGAAGCATGAGTGGGTTGTTAAATTAGGGTTTTTCTTTTAAGTTGAATTTACCTTTTTAAATTGGGCTTGGGCCTGGGCGTAAAGAAAATAACAATGATAAAATTCTTGGGCTGGGTTGTGAATTAGTATATATTTATTAATATAAATATTGACGATTCGGTTCGGTTCTCTTTGGTTTTTTTAGGTGCTGAACCGAGAACTGAACCAAATCTCTCGGTTTTGCTCTTCAGTGAACTGGTAGTTCCACATTTTTTAATAAAATTGGACCGAACCAATGATTTGGTTCGGTTCGGTTCGGTTCGTCGGTTTTTTTTAGTTTTTGCACCCTCTAATTCCAATTTCAATAAAAAGTTATTGATTATTAGTTTTGTCTTATTAACCCAAATTCAATAAACTAACATCCTAAGCTGTTTAATAAGTCTTGAACTGTATGAGGGGACATACAAGGATCAATGTTCTAGATACAACTTAAAAAGTCTATAGTATAAGGATAAGGTTGGGTGTCTTATCCTGGTAACAATATGGATATGACCCACTTTGTATTTGATATAAACACAATGATCCAACGTGTTCGTGTAGGTGACACACGAGTGGAGGTATCCTATGCAATAAGTTTGCCTAAGACTGGACCACGAAATAGTAACCATTAGATGTAACTCCGTTAACTAGTTAGGTTTCTATTTCAATAGGATGACTTAGGCAACTTAGTTTTAATCCTGAGTGTATTATGAACTTCTGTTCACGAGGGATTGTCCTTTGATTTGTATGGGTGAGAGTGGTCAGATTGCCAACTTAATAAGCCTACCATTTTGGGGACAAGACCGAGTGAGGAGTTGAAAACATAACCATACAAGATGGAATTAACTCTTTCCCGACTTTAAAGTAAGTATATGAGTGTTTCCTTAAATGGTGTCTCTAAGACTTGAACAAAGAGCCCTACCTTTTCTATGGCACGAGAGAGATTTTCATTTATTGGTTGGACCATAAACAGGTTGTTCATTGGAGGACCACTGGTATTTAAGGACTAAGAAGTAACCTATAGGTAAAATGGTAATTTGACCCAAATGGTGTTACGAACACTTGTGAAGAACTAATTTGCTATTATTGGTCTATATCCGTGGACACAGACAGTGAGAAGAGTTCAACTATGAGTTTTTAGTGGAGTGTTATATACAATTAAGGAATATTGATTAATGTGGTTAATGAGTTTAGCCAATTAATCTCATATTGTTGTAGCTTCTGATTTGTAGGTCCATAAGTTTCCCTTCCTAGCTCTTAAAGCATAATCGAGTTAATATATTTTGGATATAATTTGAAATGTTCAAAATGACTTAGAAAATTAATATGATGTATGGTGTACATTATAATATAAAGTTTATATTTTAATTAAACTTTATTATATAATTTTATCTTAGATATGATTCAAAATTAGGTTATAAGATATTAAAATATTTGAATAAGTTCAAATATTATTTTAATATGAATTAGATTCATATTAAAACTATATGAAATTTAATGCGTATATGATGTACATTAAACTATAGGTTATGAGAGAATATTATATTTGAATATAATTCAAATCAAAGTTAAATTAAATATAATTGGAAAATTATTTAATAGTTTATTTTAATTATTAATTAAATATTGATCTAATTAAATTAAAACTAAGGGTTATGGGAGAAATTTATTTAAATATAATTTAAATGAAATATTAAATAAATGTGATTTAATTATTAATTTAATTAATTGATTAACTAATTAAATTAATGTTCATTTGATTGAAATTAAATAACTATGGGAAAAGAAGGATTCATCTACGTGATCCCACAGTTCTCTCTAACCTTCTTTTCTTATTCTTCAAGAAATATGAGAGAATAATTCTTTTGTGTAATTTGAAAAGGAGAGAGGTTAGCATACAAGGAATTTTTCTCTCTTTTTCTCTCTACAATTTTCGATCAAGCCAAACTTCATCTACCTAGAGGATAGAAAAAGTTTCAAGTGGTGGTGGCTTCAAAATTGAAGTTTTGTAGATTTTGAGTCGACAACGAAATTAAGTTTCCTATATTCTCTGTAATCTTAGTTTAATGTTAAAGCATGTTTATGCTTATTAATTTTACAGTAAAAATTTTTCTGTAATTTTTTTGTCAATGTATTTGATATTTTTATTTTCTCAATTAAATTTGAGTAATGGTTTTGTTAAAATCTTTCGTTGCATAAGGGCTCTCATCCCTTCACTTAGTGTATTATGAACTTCTATTCGCAATGGATTGTCCTTTGATTTGTACGGATGAGAGTGACAAGATTTTGGACTCAATAAGCCTACCATTTTGGGGACAAGATTGGTGGGGAGCTGGGAACATAATTACACAAGATGAAATTCACTTCTTTCCGACTTTAGGGTAAGTAGATGAGTGTTCTCTTAAATGATGTCTTCGAAACTTGAAAAAAGAAACCTACCTTCTCTATGGCATGAGAGGGGTTTCTATTTATTTGTTGGACCGTAAACATGTTGTTCATTAAAGGAATACTAGTATTTAAGTGCTAAGAAATAATCCAGGAGTAAAATGGTAATTTTACCCAGTTGGTGTTACAGACATTTGTGAAAGACTAACTTGATGTTATTGGTCTAGATCCATGGACACATAAATATATGTATAGTGAGAAGAATTCAACTATAAGTCTTTAGTGGAGTGTACACACAACTAACGAATATTGATTAATATGGTTAATGAATTTAGCTAATTAATCTTATATCGCTGTAGCTTTTAATCTGTAGGTCCATTAGGTCCCCTTCCTAGCTCGTAAAAGATAATGAAGTTATTATATTTTGGATAGAATTTGAATGGTTCAAATTCACTTAGGGAAATAATGTATGATGATACATTATAATATAAAGTTTATATTTTAATTAAACTTATATAAGTTTATTTTTGAATTTGATTCAAAATTAATTTGTAAGAGAATTACATATTTGAAGGACTTCAAATAATTAATTTAATATGAATTGGATTCATATTAAAAATATAGGTTAAAATTAATGTGTATAAGATACACGCTAAAACTATAAATTATAAGAGAGATATGTATTTAAATATGAATCAAATATGGATTAAATTACAGAAATTAATAAGTAATTTATTGGAGAATTAAGTAATTGTTTAATTTGATTCATTTAATTAAATAAATTGAATTTAAAACTATAAATTATGTGAAATATATTCATTTAAATATGATTTAAATGAAATTAATTAAATTAAAATTAATTAACTATTAATTTAATTAATTAATACTTGTTAATTTAATTCAATTATATATTAAATTAAGTTAAATTAGAAATAACTACCTTATGTGGGAGTTATTTGGAGAACGTGAGTTTAATCCCACATAATTTATTTTCTCTTGTTCATCTCAATCGTTTATCTTCTTTTTCTTTTTTTAATTCGTAGAAGACAAATGAAGAAGATATGTAACCTAAAACAAAATACAGAAAGAGTTTTGTAATTTTTCTCTATAAAAAATTCTCTAAATTTCTCAATCCAAGATTTGGGTTCCCACAAACCAAATCTAAAAATTGTTTAGAGACATAAGGAGGTTTCCATTTTGGTGATGTTTTATAAAACTTTCATAGTTTGTGATTTCCATAAGATGATTGGTAGATCATAGACATAGGAAAGTTTCCATTTTGGTGGTGTTTTCTTAAAATTGCATGCTTAATCTAGATTTAATTAATACAATAAGTTCTTTGTAGTTAATTTTTTCAATATATAGGTATTTCAAAATTCCAATTAAAATTGAGTTTTGGTCTGTGTGTTATCTTCCGTTGCGTAAGGGCTCTTATCCCTTTATTATAGTGAGCAACTCAATTAAAGGGTATAGGAGAAGATCCCTCTCTAGGTTGCATGTGATAGAATAAGGGAAATTGCAATGGATGACAATTTGAATGTGTAATTTATAAGTGTGTCACTCATGTATGATATTAATCGAGTATATCAATAGTATATGAATCAATAAAGTGAATTAACATTATAAAAGAGTGCATTATTATCAATTTTATGAGCAGTAATATTTTGTTTTTAGGACACAAATAATATTGATAGTTAATAATATAGTGATGATATAATGTTGATGTGTTGAAATAAGTAATAAGGAAGAATGAAAGGAAAGGGAATAGAGTACTCAAAAGAGTTATGTATGATAGGACCTAAGGCCTAAGGGTGAAGTGAATCACTATTGCTTTTTGTATTGGTCGTTTTTAAGCGTACGATGTGGAGCCACCACACCCAAGAATTTACCCCCCACACGCTTCTGCTGACCTCTAACCACTCATGTATAGCATTTAAGACTTTGATTCAACATTCGATTTTTGTTTTTAAAAATTGTTTTTTAACAACATTTTTAATATATAATTCTCAAGGATTTGACCTTCTCTAATACATGAGCTGCTCCTATCCATTATAAATTGATTTTAAAATGAAATTTTATGTTATCTAATATGATATCATGGACTGTGAAGCCCAAACGAGCATTTGGTAAAAAAGAAAAACAAACAAAAATTGGAGTTCAATCCAAAAATTGTGAATCCAAAAAGGATACCACGTTTTGTTAACTATGATACATGAGTTACTCCTCCCATTGTCAATTGATTTTGAAATGAAATCTCGTGTTATATTATACAAACAAACTGAATTAGGCTTGTGTGAATTTTGAGCCAACATGAACATAATACAATGATAATTGACATATACTCATGGTCGAACTATTCGCTAGTCTCCTATTTGTAGAAGATATGTAAAAATGTAAAACCCTATAAATGGCCAAAATCAGCATGTTGCTCAACTTACAGAGGACTTGTATTATGAACCTCAAACTTAGAGGTTTAATTATCTCACCCTGCACATTAATTCAAGGGACAGTTGCAAATATAACAATTAGATTTCAGTATTAGCATATATAACAATACTTTAAAAAATTTGCAAATATAGTGAGATCTGTCAAAGTCTATCAATGATAGAAGTCTACCACTGATAGATCATATCGCAAATATTGGTCTATCACCGATAGACCATAAGAGTCTATCAACGATAAAAGTCTATCACTTATAAACTTTGATATATTTACAATTTATTTTAAAAATTGTTGTTATACACTTGATTATTATCCCTAAGGTTGCTACCCATTATAATTACCCTTCATTTCAACAACTTTGAAAAAAAAAACATATTAACTTAGCTTTCTAACAATCCTTTATTAATAAACCCAGAGAACTTATTCAACAATTTTTATTTTATAAGAATCACAGTGTAGCATTTTTATTCTAATTTTTTTTTTTAACACATGAAAATTCAAATTTCAGATACCTATTGAACTATGCACACTTAGGCTCTATTCGAATAATTTATAACATATAATTAATATCACAATCAAGTAGCGATGGAACCACTTCAATTTTATATATACGTGTGTGTGGGGCAATTAAGATATATTATGTCACCTTGAATATGACACTATACTCAACTTTTCATGACAATTTAATTAGACGTTTGATGTGAGATACAAAATAATCCATAAAAAAAAAATAGAGAGACTAAAATGAAGAAGAAAATCTACATTATAGAAACGATAAATTTTTGGTTTAAACTAATTAAAAACAAAATCTTTATCAAACTAGATTTTCGAATTCTTATCGAGCACTATTGAATTTAGCAACAAGAAACGATACATATATTATATAAAAACACAACGTAAAAATTTGAAAAGTGAGTGTACTAACTATGACAATAGAGTTTAGTGATCATTAATCAAAGTGGCTAACTCCAACACTGACATAACCCTAAAAAAAAAGTAATTGATGATCAAAATAAAAGATGTCACAAAATTTGTTACCTAACTTGGGGTTTTGAGATAAATATATATTAATATGATTGGAAGAAAAAGAAAGTGGCCTACATATGAAAAGGCTCACAAAAAGGCAATATCATTGATTACACCCATGTGGTATGGGAGAGAAAACAAAGAAGGCCTTAAAATCTTAAAGAAAAGAATTGCAAGAGTTAGCAATATTTTGCCATCTTCAAAAGTTGGCCCTATCACATGTTTCCTTTATATCATCTTCCTTCTTCAACTAAACCTTTCATTATCAACTCATAAATCAAGTTGCTGTCAGGAATTTTTATGGTTCAATGCCAATCCTTTGTCTTGTGCAATTTTGGAAACTATTTTTATTTTTCTCATTTTTTTTTTTTTATATATTTTATCTATTCTATTTTCATCTATTTATATTATATATGAATCCACATTACAAATATTTGAGCAACCATTTGGTTTCATTTTCTGCTAACTAGCCTTATAAATCAAATGGTTAATGATTTATTGTTGCGACATGATACGGATTGATCATTATGCTATATATATCACCTCTCCTTTACATAACTTGGAATGAAACAACTATAGATAGTCATTTTTCTCGTCGGGACTCTCCATTTGTAGAAAAAAATCTCTCATATAGACTACGGAGATGGGGATGGGAAACCATTGTCGCTGCATCTATGCTCCATTAGCCTCTTTTTTTTCAATTTATTACAATAATCTCCAAAAAAAAATGAAGACAGAGAAGTCATCTCCAATCCCGTCCCTCCCATAAGAACATTTGGATTTAGGACATTTAAATAATATTAAACTTCTTAGTTCTTACTATTTTTTTTAAATACGTTTTTTTTTTAAATTTTATTATACGTAGCATCCATAAAAATGGAGTAGGGTGTGTTGCTTGTTTACTATTTGTCTTTTGTACTATACATGGACATAGGACATTCATGAAACTTCAATCAATTTCAAATAAATTGACATTAAACTTTTTAAAAATAATAATAAAAAAGATATGTTACACTTTTTAAAGACAAAAATAGGCATTCACACTAGAAAAAGAATATACATATAACTTTTCCCCTTCTTTAAACTATTAATTATTATATTATAGTTTTAAATTTTTTTAATTTCTCCAAAAATTTATGATGAAAAAAAAGGAAGAAGAAAGATTAATTTAGTTATAATTGAAAATGAATGGTAAAGATTAATTATTTTTAAAAGTTAAAAAGAAATAGAGATTGAAACATAGGTTTTAATTGAGAAAAAGATTTAACAAGAGATTTTTGGGATTATGGACCCCTTACATTTTTTTTCTTGGATAAAGTATCCTATTAAATGAAGAAAAGGTCAATTCTACAAATATCAAGATTATTATTATTATTATTATTATTATTATTATTATTATTATTATTATTATTATTATTATTCAATATGGTATATGCTGTGCTGCTAGTTAGCTGGATTCCATGCATTTTGATCCTTCTTATCTTAGTGGGTCCTTTATATTTTAATTTCTCTAACATTCACCACCTTCTTCCTTATTGCTTATTTCATTCCAATATTATTTTAAATAATAAAGTTGCTCAAAATATTTATTTATAAAATAAAATATTATGATTTATATGTTATTCTTTGTGATAGACTATTATTTATGTTTATTTAACGTTGTTAGGCAATACTGATACACTTCTATCAGTGTCTATCAATGATAGGAATATATTAACATCTACCATCGATAGATTCTAAATTTTTGCTATATTTTATAAATATTTTTGTTCATTTTACTATATTCGAAAGCAACTCAGAAAACAATAACTCCTTAATAATACAACGACCAAAATAAATAAATATTGAATGTATTTAAATATGTTGAAAACAATAACATGTGGAAAATATTTTGATAAAAAGAACAAAAATTGAAGTACAAATACCAAAGTAATATTTATATATGTTGGGGAAAAAACACACTACAAAACAAAAATAATAATAAAATTATTAAATAAATTAAAAGAAATCAATAATATAGAAAATACAAAATTTAGCAGGAAAGAACTTCAAATCGAAGAAAAAACTAAAAAAATAAAAAAATAAATTCTAGTACGTAAAACATTATTACAATCACACAAAAATCTCTCTTGAATCTCAAGTAGTAGAAATGAAAGTATTTTCTTAAAATATTATATCATTCACACAATTAAGTTAGTATACCAAATCTAAAATGATTTGAAACTTGAACTCTTTTTTATATATAGCGCTTGAAGTTTATTACTTTTTACAATGTCGGCCCGATTCAACCAAATCTAGTTGGAAAGAGAAATTTGATATTTTAAAACTTGATGGATCTTAATTAGTCGTGTTATTATTTATTTTTTTCTTGAAAATATTAATTTAAATGTGATGATATTCTTAGAGACCTTTAAGAAAAAGAAAAAAAAACGATAATTGTTAAAAAAAGAATGAAGGGAAGTCGGCAAAGAGAGGAAATGTGAAGTTAACACCGACCATGGGGGTAGGCACCGTAAATTGCATACATATAATGGTCAAACAACTTTTCTCAAATTATTCATACATAAATTATGGTGGGAAAGCAAACTTCAAAAGATAAAAGGACATTTTTTTTAAATAAATTTATTTTTAATTATTCAACTAAACTTTTTTCTTACGAGTCATGTAAAATATTTATAGAGTTATTTTTAAATATAACAAAATAAACTAACATGTCTAGAAAATATAACAGTTTATCTATGATTGATTGTGATAGACTACTATCTGTATCTATCTTTATCTTGATAGACATATATACTATTTTATTTTGGTCTACTACAAATAGATGATAATATTTTACTATATTATAATTATTTTTATAAATTTTGTTATTTTAAATAACTTCTCATATTCATAGTTAAGAAAATGTGCTTTTTTTAAAAAAGAGAAAAATTAAATGTGATTTTAATACTTTTAAGCTATTGAAAGGAGAAGTACTTTAGCAACATTAGTGAGATAGATGTTTACGTGTTTCTTTTTTAGTTGGCGGAGGTGAGAATGAATATTTAAAATAAAGAGGTACGTAGAGTGGTAATTAATGACAAAATAATGTACTTCATTCAAAACAAAATATCAAAAGATTGATAAAAATCAGAATACTCATTATTATTTGTACTAAAAAAACAAAAAGGAAAATTTAAAAAAAAAAGAAAAAGAAAAAGAAAAGACTACTCATTATTGTTATTTTTTAAATTCATGAACTAAATAAGATAAATTAAAAATATTTGATAACCTAGAAAGAGAGTCGAGGCTTTAGAAAAGTGATCGAGAAATTGTTAAGAGTCAAATATAATATATTTGAAATAACTTTTCAAATGATAGGCTTATGAATATATATATTGTATATATATTATCGATAGGATCGAATATGTACTATTTAATTTTGTTTAATTCAAAATTGTTATATGATTTTTATATTTTAATTTGATCATTTTAAAGGTTTCGAGAGTCAAAGAGATAGAATCGAGCACTAGGGAAAAAATGGAGCTAAAAATGAATCAATTCAAAGCCCTAACGAAGAAATTAGGCTAAAAGACTCAACATTACAAAACTGCCACTAATAAAGGTGCAAAACCTGTGTTTTTTAACAGGGCCATGACGTCGTGGCGCGGATATTAATTCGTAGCTTCAGTTTTTAGGTCATTTTTTTCGGGTGGTCGTTTTGGACGTTTTATCACTTGTTTTCTTCGTTTTTCTGTCCTCTATCCATCTATCACATAACAATTTAGGTTTACTTTCTGTAACGCCCCGAGTTTTCAACCTTAACCCAAGGTCGTTACTTAAGTAAAAATCATTAAATCCATTTTAAAAGACG
>JBBPDJ010000004.1:9284062-9295490 GCA_037974625.1 Cucumis cinereus | reverse complement strand
AAACCATTTGACTGTGTGTCATATAGTACAAGTTAATAGAGAGAGTTAATGGTCACCTAGTGGACTCGATGATATACTTATGTTGAACTGTTTGTTTATGGTTTGTGTGATAAACGGGTTATTAAGTATCAATGCATAACTTGTATGTCAAGCTTAACTGTGTGATACGCTGACATGACATATTTGGTTATGTGACGAATTGTTTGATACTGATTTATGTGGTGAGTTAGCTAAATGTCTTAGTTAACTTTTAGTGATGGTTATGTGAGTAGTTAACTGAATGGATTAGTTAACTGTTAGTAGTGATTATATGGCGAGTTAACTAAATGGTTTAGTTAACTGTTGGTGATGGTTATGGATTGAGTTAACCGATTGGACTAACTCCTGAGTTAGCTGTTGGTGATAGGTTAACTATGTTGAGATGGACTAAATGGTTATGTGACGGTCTGTTAGATTGGATTGCTATGAAAAAACCGTAAAACATGATAAAGGTGTGAGGTGTTTGTGGTTCACATTTTTGAACTAAACTTCATATGTGTGTTTGTGAAAGTTTTGGACTAAGATTGCATGTTTTAGAACTATGATAGCTGTTAACTTTATCTATTAGCCATGTTGTACTCCGTATGTGGGACGATAGTTGCTTTTGCATGTGGTCCTACAGGTTTGCTAAGACGACCCTGCCATTGGGCTGTATGAGCATTTCTACCAAACCATTTGACTGTGTGTCGTAGAGTACAATTTAATAGGAAGTTAACAGCTAACCTAATAGGCCTAATAGTGGGTTCCTTACTGGGTATTTTTGTACTCACCATTTTCATGTTTATTTTTCATATAAGTATGAAAAAATCGGCGACAGACAGGAAGGATCAGTGACCATGTGTTTGGAGACTATATTGACAAATGCTTCCGCTGTGTTAATGTTGTTACTAGTGACAAATGCTTTCGCTATATTTTTGTCAAGATTTGAGTTTTTATTTCAGTAACGACTTCGAGTTAAGGTTAAAAATCTGGGGTGTTACAGTTGGTATCAAGTGACAAATGCTTTCGCTATATTTTTGTCAAGATTTGAGTTTTTATTTCAACGACCTCGGGTTAAGGTTAAAAATCTGAGGCGTTACAGTTAAAGTATTATTTTGCTTTGATTTATTTTCTTTTTGTGTTAGTGTTCTAAGCATGGCAGGATGTCATCAGCAAACATGGGGAGAATCTAGTGGAGCTTTTATTTTTAGTGACGAGGTTAGTGACCTTCGCTGTCAGGTTTCCGAGTTAACTTCCTTGGTTAGGCAAATGGTTGCAGAGAGATCACAACAAGCGCAAGTGTGTAGGTTTTGTTCCTTCGTGAGCCCTCTTGAGTAAGCATGTCCAAGGTTGTAGCGGAGCCAGATGTCACAAGACTACTCTATGGGAGTGTTTCCTACTCAGTGAGATTATGATTTTCATAAACCTAGATAGGAGTCCTTTCGGAAAATTTCAAATCAAAATAATTTTTTTTTTAGAGAATAAAATTGACTAAAACCGACCAATCAACTGACTTTTACATCTCAATAATCAAAGTCGATTTAAATATTTATTAAATATACTACAGCTAATTCAGTAATTATTTGATTGGAAAACCAACTCAGACCAACCGACTTGATCTTAATTTAAGGGTGATAGGATGGATGAAAATTTAGAGGGAGAGAGAAAGGTGGCGGTCAAAAGAAGCAAGTGGGCGAGATTTTAGATTTGTGGGTCCCACGAAATTTTTCTCACTAGATTCCATTGCTCTTCCGTTTTTATTTTTTGATGGAGGTGAGACCGACTTTCACATAAATTACTTTTTCACCCTTTTTCTATATATATAATAATAATAGAATATCTTTCACATTCTTTTCTATTATTTATGTGTGAACGTGAACAATTTAATCCAAGTAAATAAATTCTCATCGTTCTACCTCAATATTAAAAGTTTTTCTTTATTTGATTACTTCAATTGAATTCCATTCATTTCACTAAAAAAACAATAAAATAATAAAATAAAAAATCATTAATCTAGGTTACTAAGTTAGCAGGGTTAATAATATGAACTAAGTATTAATTACATGACTTTGACTATCAACTATAAATTAGTTGAAATTTAAATTTTAAACCATTTAAGTTGAAACCATAGTGCTAATATCTAAAGGTTTGAATTAGATGCCTACTATATGCCAAACAGTTAAAAGAAGAAATCCATTACTATTTCGTTTTTTTATTATTGTGGAAAAAAGTAAGAAATGGAACAAAAACTTTCAAAAATCAAATAGCTATCAAACAGATCGTAACGCTAAAAAAATACTTTACAGAAATATTAAATATGAATCATGAGATGTTATAGTTTGTCTTTTTTTTTTTTTTTTAATCTATACAATTGAGAATGTAATTATGATGTTGAATTCCAAACATAACTGGAATGGAAGTGTATTTGAGACAAAAAGTTGACAAAGAACACAGGGTTGATCATAAGAGAGAGAGCTCTTATTAGTTATTATTGTGCAAAGAAAAAAAAAAAAAAAGAAGAAAAACAGACCACTTGTTTGCATATATTAAGGTTGAACTTACACAAAAATTCAACTATTGGAAATGTTTTTTTCCTCTTTCAAAAAGCAAAAGAAGTATAGGGATGTAATAAGAAAGTTCGGTAATATTGTGATACGTATATTTAAATTAGTTAGATGTGTATTAGACAAAATTAAAATATCATAGCAACAATTTTATTAATGAATATATATAAAATTTGATACATAAATGTAATGAACAGAGAAAATTTTGGTTACGAATCAATCTAAGTATATAATTCAACTAGTTACATCTTCTATGTATTAGAAATTTTAATCTTGCCTTTAAGCTTAAGTGTAGAGTAAACTAAAAAAGATATATGATCTTTTTTTGTTTTCTAATATTTTTAAACCATAATAAAAACTTTGGGACCAAAATATAGTTTATAAAAATATAGGGACCAAAATAAATTAAAAAAAATAGAAAAACCAAAATAAATAATATGAAAATTTTGAATACCTCAATTAAACGGTTGTAGTTTTTATTTTTTAAATGAATATTTTAAAATTATAGACTAAAATCAACAAAAAGAAAGAAAAAAACAATTTAAAAAAACAAAAACCAAGTTAAAAAGTAGCTTTAAACCTTGGGATTTTAATAAAATATCACAAACGGAATTAAAAAAAAGCAAATTACAATTTTGTCTATATAATTCCCCAATGTTTAATAAGAAGAACAAATACAAATTATAGTTTAAAACAAAATTAGAAGGAAGGGAAAAAATGAAAAGACAGGGTTAAAAAATGGAGGATTTATAAGCAAAAAATAAAAATTAAACAAAAGCAATGATTAAACCAAAAAGATAATTAATTGTTCCCTAAGACCAAAACAAAATGAACACTTTAAAAAAACACAAACAAATTAATTAAGTAGAAACATTAAGACATAGACCCGTGATTAATCTCATCAATTGATTCCAATCCGACATCATTCTATTTATATAAATCCTAAGTTCCAAATTTAAACCCTAATTTAGAGAGAGAAAGAGAGAGTGTTTAGTGGTGGAGCCCCTAAATATATGGATTAAATGATGGAATCGGAGTGATTAATGACAAAAAAAAAAAATGTGTTAAGTGGGTCATTATCGATGATAATTAATGATAAAAAAGGAGATTTAGGCATTAATGAGACATTCTCAAACATTATCCTCCAAAAAGAAGGCAAAACCATGCATGCTGGAGAAAACATCAACAATAATCTCAAAAAAACATATCAATTAGGGTTTGACTTTGACTTATTTTCTCCTAATGATAATGAAAAAGAATAATTTTGTTTAATTCTTATTTCCAATGGCAATGGGGGGCCAAACAAAAAGAAAAACAGTGTTGACATTTAGTTAATGATCATGTTTTTAGTTTTGGGTGACAAAAATGAGAGTTTTATATTATTATTCATTTTTTGTTTTAGTGTCATTTTTTGCTCACCATTTTCTAATCATTTTTGTATTATGTTTCTAAATCTCAGTGTAAAAAGAGCCCTCACATCTCTAAAATTTTATTGAAAAATTAAAAAATAAATTATTATTATTATTATTATTATTATTTTTAAGTGTAGTAAATACAGACAGAATTGTTCATATGTTTATATTTAAAATCACTTTCATTGGTGTATGTCTTTAGCATATGATTGATCCAATTTAGTTGTATGAATCGGTCATTAAAAATCATCATTAGAGATAAATCAACGTAGTTGGTCATCGAAGGAACTTACCTAAGTTGGCAATTGGTGGTGACCATCAAAGATCGTAATCGCAGTCATGATTGTCAGCAAGGTTGATATATCAGAGGTGGCTGACAAAGGGTGATTGTAGCCATTGAAAACCATAGTGGAAGATAAGGTAGATAATTAGTAAAGATATTAATTTCTCTAATTTTATGTATTATACAAATTATAGAGATAGGATTAATTCATTCGGACTCTTAAAATATTTATTCTATAAAAGTTGAATTTAAATGTTTCTCTGAAACATATTTAATTTTGTTGAAAATTATTACGAAAGGTTGTCGAGTTATGATTTGTTTTTTCAAAGATAAAACCAAACATATCATAGGATTATAAAAATGTTTTTAAAGTAATAGAAGTAAGATTTTTCTTCCATACTAAACTATAATTGTGCTTAATTTATATACTTAGGTTAAAAAACTTATAATTAAACACAAAAGATAATTATTTAGTACTAAACAGAGTTATTGTGATCATTAAATTGTTAGAGAAAGGGCAAAGGTGATGATGGTATACCCATGGATTGGCAAGTTCCTATTTGGAAGGTTCATAGGGTTCAAATTAATTAACAAAGGTTAGGCAGGCATTATGTGTTGGTCAAATGAATTACAAGTATTTGTGAAAGAATATTTGAGGTCCAAGTAAGAATCTAATTAATATAAACTAGTGTAATTAATGGAGGACCCACTTCTAAATACACATCATTAGGTCTCTTAAAGCATTGCTTAATTAAAACTTTATTCCCAATCTTATGTACTAATCTATTCATTTAAATCCTACTTTGGAGACTATTTTTTAACTTTACTTTAATCCAACCTCACTTTAATTATGGATTATATAAATACCAACTCTATCATACTTCTATTTTTGTTTCTTTTCCCCCCTTTTTTGAGGAGAGTTATGTGGAAGTGTGAAATAAACTTGATTCTTCAACAAGTTTATTTTTTTTAAAATCAAATTAATTTTATATAATCATTTCATTTTGTATATCTTTTGTTTTGTTATTTATTTTATAACACCTGTTTTCAAAAACAAAAAATAAAAGTAATATAGTCTGTAACAATAGTGATATGATCTATCACTAATAAACTCTATTGAGTGAAGTATGATCTTATCACAGATAGACTTTGAGAACTGAATCTAAGTTTTGGTATATACATTATATTTGCCAATACTTAAGATTTAAGTGCTATATTTAAAACTGCCACTATTTAGTTTTTAGTAGTGTTATAGTTAAATCAAAGATTTGGGGTATCGAGAATATGATAAAATAATATAATGGAGAAGAAAAAGCAGTTTGAAGATACTGAAGAAGAGCATCAAGAAAAGAAAACACTTTCAAGTTGTTATATATATACTGCAATTTTTAATTGGATTTCATTAATCTCCACAAACTTGAAAAAGCAAAAAAAAAAAAAAAAAAAAAAAATCAATCCCTATAATCTTGCCTTCTTTTTCTTAAAAAATATGTATATTTTTGTATTCAAGTATGGCATAAAATAGAGTTTGTTGATAAAAAAGTGTATGGAGGATAGTTAAATTCTCCATGACTACGAATACATCACCAGACCAAAAAGTTAGAAGTTTGAATATTTAGAATTTAAACATTTCAGGTAGGTTTAAGAAAAGATAGAATAATGGTTCAATTACACCCAAAAGGTTGACATGTTAATTTATTTTATTCCAAAATGTGTATATATATATATATATATATATATATATGTTTAGTTACATATTGACACAAGATAAAGAAAATGTTACACCACATCACTTAAAAAAGAAAAAGAGAGGTATGTGAGTTGAAAATTGTTGAAAAATGAAGCATAAGAGGCATTAAATGAAGCAGGGTTGGGATTGGGCTCAATTTGGTTGGATTTTGAAATATGAACACAATTTGAGCCCCATCTTAGGCCCAATATAAAAGGGTATTACCCTCAATTTTAATGGATTCAGAAAGGCCCAAAATGATAAGAAGAAAGATAAATTGTATTAAAACCCGAATGTTGATGTCAATTTCAGAACAAAAGATTTATCAAGCACCAACAAATTTATTATCCGATTATTTCTCAAGGATGATATTTGTTTTATTTGAGATTCTACAATAAGGTATTTGAATCATCTTTTTCTATTAATTTAATTAAAATTTTGCAGATTTTCAGTGAAATACAATATTTTTTTTTGCGTGTATTTAGTTACAAATGAATCTCTTGAATTCTAAATTTTTCTAATATCTATTCAAGTAATAAGTGAAAATTTCCAACGCATTGTATTTTGTTTCAAATATAAGATATTTGAATATACTAAATTATGAATTTTTCTATATCGATTAGAAAAATTAGTTTCGGCCTAATTTTTAACTATTTTGATTAAATATTTTATACTTTATATATACAATTGTGTTAATTGGTTGTTCAGTTTATTCGAATACAATGTATTTATCCGTATTAAAATTTTAAATTAATTTATTTAGGGATGATTTAGTTTTAAAATGATTTTTTTTCTTGCACTCCAAATTAGACTTCGACTAATTCTTTTTTCTAAGTTCAAGATATTTTCTTAAAAGATATTTTAGCAGTTTTCATAAAATTATTAAATGATAAAAAAAATTCTCTCTCTTGGTAATTATGATTTGAAAATTTTTCTTTATTTAATTTGGGCAGTTATGATTTGAAATTTTATAGTTTTTGAACTAAAAAATGTAATATATATATTAATAATAATAATAATCTTATGATTATGCTCTAAATTATTAGTAGACAAACTTCACTACTTATCCTTTCTGATGTGGCATCTAGTTTGTTCAATGGTGGATTGAATTTTGAAAAGCTAAATGATAAAAATCCAAAGTGTATTTTAGTGTTATTTGATTTGGTAAATAAAATTAAATATATTTGTTACCATGTATTTTGTGGTTAAGATTTTGATTTTTTGTTTTCCTAAAAAATGGTAAAATTTAAAAATATTTGTTTGTTTTATTAGTATTAAAATCTTAGTTGTTAGAATTAGTTAAGATATTTTTGTCTTCGGTAATTCTTAATTAATAAATTTAAAATTCATTTTGCCATTTTTATAATTTTAAAACTTTTTTGATATTTTTCAAAATGAAACGTTTTATTTTACTATTTTTCTTGTTGGCCCTTAAATAAATCAAACTTTCGAGTTCATTTAAAAAAATAATATCTCAAGTTAGTTTATTTTTTATTCATCAACTTTGTACTTATCTGTACTTAATATAAGCTTATCAAACTAAACTTATAATAATCAGTAATTTAACCTAATTAGGGACTTTCTACACACTAGGCTCTAATAAGAGACATATATTTCATTAATGTTAATGTTTTAGATTATTTACAATAATGTCTAACTTTCCTCAATAATTACAATAAAATTAGAATACAATTACTATTTAAAATATCACCTACAATTAATTAGAAGATTTTCTAAATTAGGAATCCCTAAAATCACTTATTTTTAGAATCTTTGATTATTTTTCTAACTTTTTGAAATAATTAAGTTGATTTGGAAATAAACCTATCCTCCAAAAATTAAAATTCCTACTCCTTGCCTTTAACCTCTTCGAAAAATTAAAACTTCGTCGCTGCTTTAACCTGCTGAAAGAAAAGAAAAGAAACATCTTCCAAAAATTATACATAAAGTACACAACATACTCTGTTGCTTTAACCCGCTGGAAGAAAAGAAAAGAAATTTTGCTGGAAGATTTCGTTGTTGTCGCCGGAAGTCTAGCTGCTGCCGCGGGAAAGAAAAAGGTATGGACTTCGCTAAAACACTAAACCTACAGATGCTACCGCTGAAAAATAAAGGTACAGACTTCTGTAAAACTCAACCAAAATATACTGTCGGAATAGTTGGAATATCAAGGTTTACGAAAAACTGTGCTTTATGTACGTTGCCACCGAAATAAAAATTTAGGCCGAATAATTTTTATTTAGTTACCTTAATATTATATTAGAGGTACTATTCTTTTTTAAAAAATTTGTAATATATTGAAGGTATTATTTACCTCAATATTTGGTATATATTCGAGTTTATATTGGATATATACAATATCTAATATTTAGTTTAAACCTAATATCTGGTTACTAAGATTAAACCAAATATATTGTGGTATATTTAGGGTATATAGTGTAGTCAAGTTAATTTAGGTATATTGTAGTATATTGAGGGTTATGTTTTTAGGGTATATACTATTTGCATCACCTAATCTTATGCATATTGTAGGATTTGTTACGGACTTTTTTATATAATTAAAAAAAGGTACAATGTTTTTTTGATTAAAAAATAGTATAATATTTTTTAGATCCTACCGATATAAACAACTGTAGTTGTACAAAATTGCATATAGAATCTAACGTTGCCATAATTGATTCTTCGAACGCAATAAATGTCATCCCATCATGCAATACAATTTCAGTAGATTTATAATCAACATAATTTTCTCTTCCATTGAAATGACCATTATATACAATTGGCACGTAAACGATACCTAGACATATAATTAAAAAATGTATTACTACATCAATAAATACTACAGTATTTGCTATATAAAAATATATCACATTTATGCATCTAAACTGGGGTATATTATAATGATCTATATATCATAAAATATAGGAATTTATTATATTTAATAGAGTATATATTTATAATATAATGTGTGATAAAATTATATTACATTCATGCATTTAATATATGCAATGTGGTATATTATATTCTACAAATCATAAAATATAGGAAAATATTATTAATAGCAGAGTATATATGTACTATAAACTTCACACAAACTTGTTAACAAACAAACATCTCAGTATATTTCAAATAATAGGTATAAAATGGTTATTAACACTTCAAACATACCCATCAACTTGCCGAAAACGAAAATGAACTCGTCGGATTATGAACCTAACAAAAATTGTCGCAAAATCTAACGATAAGTAATTATTATCTGGTCTTTTAGCAGATGCAAGAGGTTGATTGGTGTTCGTGGGTTTTAACCGATAATGATTCTGTCGAATTTGAAGAATATGGTAAACTAATGTAAATACAAAAATAATTGACTATATTGTTTCTCTCTCCAAATGCAAAAGAAAGAAATCTCTACTAATTATTGCAATGATAATAATTATATCTTCTCTCTCCAAGATTAGAAATATTTTTTAAATATAGAAAATATTATTAAAAGGGTATTTTAGATTAAAAATCACATTAAATTCTATTAATGAAAAGATCCTAATATTTAGACAATTATGAAAATAAGTTTTTAAAATGTATTCAATATCTAAATATCCTTGTAATTAGTTATTTAGGCTCTTAAAAGAACTTGAGAACAAGATTGAATCGAACAAGTGTTCTGTTCATGTTGTTGGGCGCTGTGAAGTTACATGTCAAAGACAAATATGACCCTTTTCTTCACTTTTGATCCTCAGTTGATGCTTTATGACCTCAGATTCATCCACTTTAGCTCCAAAACGACATCAACACTGAATTCTATCTTAGTTTGCTCGAAACCTATAAAATAGCCGATAAGAACATAAGTTTATGGAACGATCTCAAATTAAGTGGAGCTAGATAACACATTTTTTGTAAACAGTGCATGCTTGCACAAGCCACCCACCCTGCAAATAAAATTTTCTTAAAGTGATCAAAACTAGTCATAACCTTATCACACTCCAAATTAGTTTGAAAGTGATTAACACTAATCATTACCTAATGAGTCTTACGAAAAAGGCTCAAATGCTTGCTAATTTGTGATCTAAAATGTTTAAGCTTGCATATATAAACACCTTTAGCCATGGGTAATCCAAAACAGGATCACTTGAGTAGTTTGTCAAATGGTTGCCGGGATTAAACGCTGCTATAAAACTGTTTGTGGCAAGATTTTTGCTGCTGCCACTCGCGACAGCAATGGCGATCGTCTAAACAATTGTCGAAGGATAAAGACTTGTGGCGATGGTGTGGATTTGTTACTGTTGTGTAATCGAGAAGCGAACGAGGGATGTGTGTTTTGAGTTTTCTTAAAACTCATTTTTTTCTTCCATTTCATTGCTTCCACTTCTAGAATTATTATTTTTTCTTAAACAAAACAAGATGAAAGTGTGTGGTTTCAAGGATGTATGGTGTGGCTACCTATTGTTTGTGGCTTCCTAAAAGTATTGCTTGTGGGTTCGAGAATGTATGATGTGGCTGCCTATACTTGGAGGCCCAAGCCCCTCTGCAAATCAAGGACAATTGTGTCCCCCACCTTACAGATCCCAAGTCACTATTAAAGAGAACCTTCTAGAGATACCTATAATTTATGTTATTGAGGTCGAGTTCCTTGAGAGATTTATTCGTCAGGCGACGATGAAGATGCGCACCTTCTACCATGCCAAGAATAAACATGTGAGGTTGAGTATTATTGGCTTTTTTTGTCATTAATCTCAAATTAATTAATTAATTAACTAATGTTTTGATGATAATAAATCTAATTATTTTTATTGACAATTTTATTATTTTGAATGGTCCATAGTGTAGAGCTTGGAACAATGATTTCGACGTTTTTTGAATCACCTAAATCGGAGTTCAAACAAAAAAGATGTTGAAAGAAACTTAACGGAAAAATACTTGAGATGATGACGTGACGACCAAATAATCAAATTGAGCCAGTTAGAGAAAGTCACTTAGAGCAATGGAAGAGTAACATGAAACAATTTAATATTATTTTATGTTTGTGTCTAAAGACTAATTTGTTTTTTAAATGGTGAACTTGTTTTTGTTGGGTTTTCAAAGAAAATAAATTTAGAAAGAAAATGAATTTAATATCATTTTTATATTTGTGTCTAACGACTACTTTTTTTTTTAAAGATGGTGACTTGTTTTTATTGTTTATTGGGCTTTAAAAGAAATAGTTGTGTATGTGTGTGAAAGACTTGTTTTTATTGTTTATTGGGCTTTAAAAGAAGTGTGTGTGACTTGTTTTTTTTCTTGTTTATTGGACTTTAAAAGAAGGGATAATTAGATATATGACACTAAATTTAGAGTCATTTTGATAATGTCAAACCAGAAAACTGTTTTGATTTGTAGCAAATCACGTGTGGCTCACGTGGTTCACAATTTGTTAAGTACGAAAATA
>JBBPDJ010000004.1:9269702-9283962 GCA_037974625.1 Cucumis cinereus | reverse complement strand
ATTTATAATAAATATGTTTTAGGGTTTTATTGTTATGCGTGAAAGATAAAAAAAATTCAAAACTTCTTCTTCCTCATTCAAGTTTAATATCCATCGTCGGTCGCCTTGAACGTCGCCATCTGGATACAAAGTCGTCGTCGAACGAGTCTTTTATCGCTGACCGCCTCGAATGTCGCCCTCCACGAATGAAGCCACCGTTGGATGATTCTTTTACAGCGAATCGCCTTGAATGTTGCCCTCCGCGTACGAAGCCGTTGTCGAGTCGTCGTTCGTGCATCTCCCTCCGACGAGAGCTCCATTGTACGTCATTCTGTCAGTTCCTGATCGTCGGTCTCCAGTCCGTGCTGCCGCTAGGCTAGCTGTGTCGATCTGTGTTGTTGTCCACGAATTGACTTTGGAATATTTGAAGCTTTAGAAAATTTTGGGGTTGGGTAGGTTGTTGGAAGATGTGAGTTGAGATGATGTGTTTGAGGGATAGTGTTTTAATGATAGTGTGTTTGGGGAAGAGTGTTTTAATGATAGAGTATTTTGAATTTTAGGATGATGGTAATTGGAAGGTGAAGAGTCTATTAGGAGTAGGGGCATTTTTGACAATTTCATACATGTATTTTATTTCTTTTTTACAATTTTATCATTTTTACAATTATAATTTTTTTTTGCTATTTGTCAAAGTAAACCTTAATATTTACTATTTATCTAATCAACCCTTGTTTTTATTGTTTATTGGCCTTTAAAAGAAGTGTGTGTGTGTGTGCGCTTGTTTTTATTGTTTATTGGCCTTTAAAAGAAGTGTGGGTGTGTGTGTGTGCGCGCGCTTGTTTTTATTGTTCATTGGCCTTTAAAAGAAGTAAGTGTGTGCGTGTATGTGTGTGTGTGTGTGTGTGTGTGTGTGTGTGCGTGCATGTATGTGCGTGCGTGTGTGTGTGTGTGCATGCGTCTGTGTGTGTGTGTGTGTGTGTGTGCGTGTGTGTGTGTGTTTAGGGTTTAGGGTTTTGTTGAAATTTAATCTCCACCATTCAATTTTCTTTACCTACCATCCAATGACCCAAAATGATTTTTTATTTTCAATATCTTTCCTCTCTTTTCAAATACTTCATTTTTTTTCCAAATTTCTTTTCAACTTGAAAATCCTACAAAATTGCAAAAGTCACAAATTGTTATTATCTCTAAAGCTTCCAATTTTTATTCTTTTCATCTTGTCCTTTAGAGAATTTTTATTGTAGTGTGAGGATTAATTATTGTGAGCTCAAAATTGTTTATTCGCTCTTCTTAGAGAGTTTTTTTCTTTGTGTTATTTAAAACTTTAAATTATTGTGACGGTTGGATCCTAATCCGTGAAAAGGATCGGGTTTGCTCTTAAATCCGAAAAAGGAGCAAGATAGCGGTTCAACTCTAATCCGTGAAAATAGTAAAAAGAAGGTTTTCAATCAAAATTCCAAGAGGTGCTTGGAAAAGTGGATGTAGGTCGAGTTTGATCGAACCACTATAAATTTACGGTATCTTCTTCTCTAATTATTTTCTAATTATTTTTGCATTTAATTATAGTTGCATATTCGTGTTGGTTGAAATTGATTATATACTCTATTACACTTTTATCAATCTTCTTATTTAGCATAAATTAGTTAGAGTTTTTATTAATTTAATTAAAAAATTATCTAATTAGTTTAACTTGGACATATTTTTTAAATAAAGTTTAGTTAAACCCTATTCGCCCCCTCTAGGATTGTCATATCGGTCCAACAAGTTTTAGTCCTAAGGCCCACCGTTTGTTTCACAGGTTTTTCCCTGGAATTTCGGATGGATATTTAATATCCATGTTTGTTTCACATAATTTCAGTTTTTAAAACCCAGAATATTACTATCCAGAGAACTTTAAAATCCATATGACATGAGTTTTTTAATACCCGTAAAAATGTGGGATTTTTATGTCTGGAAGATGAACAACAAAAATATAGCTTAATTAATTTATAAATTAATATAAATTATTTATTATTATTAATTTTTATTAATTATTAAATATAAATATATTATTTAGACTTAATAAATTTCAACTAATATTTCTACCGTTAAAATTTTATGTTACATAACTATTTAATATAAATTATTATTGTTAATTATTGATGTTCAAATTAATTTATTTTATTTTATTATTTTCGGTAATTAATTTAGCTACGTTTAGTTAAAATGTATTCTTTTATTTTTTATTTTATTAAGTAAGTAACTAATTAATATAACAATAAATTATTTTATGTTAAATTTAATTGATCTCTAGCATTTAGTTAAGTAATTATTTTTTTTACAAATTATTGAATTGAACATAATATTTGACTTTAAGACATCAATTATCGAGCACATCCAAACATAGACATTAATTATTTCAGATATTTAAAACCCAGATATTCAAATTTCGGTCCTTGAATATCAATATCCATTAAAAAAGATCTGCGATCCAGATGGCCCCTAAGTGATAGAGTTAGAGGTGGAAAAGCCTTATTTTGTTCTCCTTCTAACATCTCTTTCACTTTTTAATATTGCTCGTGTTTTCATCGCGATTGTTTTTTTGTTAAGTTAGTCGAGTTTGCATTGTATCTTTCAAAAAAAAATCAATAATATTTCTATCTATGGAGCCTTTGAATGCTTCAAAAGCTTCTCTTTCTATAAGCAGCTTTATAGATTCAAGGAAGAAATGACTCGAGAAATATGAAGTTTTATGTACTCTAGTAGAAAAACACGGTCGAGCAACCAACCTTAAAAAGTTGAACTTTTTCGGGGCAGCTAGGTGACAAATTTAATTATTTTCCTTTATTACTCATAGGTTAACTTCTTGTTTTTCTTTTTTAGGCTTCTCTCTTTAACCCTATAAGAGAAATAAGATCATTTCAAACATGAACCCTCTTACCTCACCTCAAAGACTGATGCAAAAATGTTTTCATGTGAGGCTTTTTGTTTCTTTGACCTTTTTTATTTTATTGTGCTTACATTAGAGATACCTTGAGGACAATGTATTCTTTTAAGTTGGGGGTGAGGTATGCTTGTGATTTAGCTCTTGGACAATGTTTTTTGTGTTGAATTGTTTGCTTGCTCTTTTGTTGGTTGGTTATGATGAGGGGTCGATGGTGCACTCTCTTAGTGACTAGGTTTATTTGAAATAATGTTTGAAATACATGATCGTGATTGTTAGCCAATTAAAAAAAAAAAATATCTCTTGTGCCCGCTTAAGTCCTTTGTTTATCTACACTGGGTCTTGTATGCTTAGAATTGTATTATTTAGCTCATATTTTATTGCAATTTGAAAGACCCTTGTTAGGCCTCCTATATTTCACACTTACAAGAGAAAGGCAAGAAGGGAATTATGTTGGGATAGGACAGTTTGGCAACTACCTGAGGGCCCACTGGAGAGGTGATATAAATAAGGAATGTTTAGGGATTAGCAAAATAGGTTTTATTTTGGTGAAAAGTTGTTGTGGCTTTTTTAGGAGAAGTTTCCAGCCTTCTCTAAGAAACTGGTTTTACCATTTTATTTTCTTGGTTCTTCCCTACTGCTGTGTTTTGTTATATGTGAACAATATTGCATTATATTAATATAGACTATAGAGTGCTGCCTCTGTTTTACCTTGTGGATTGTGTAGTTTTGGTATTCTTAGGGAATTTTTTTTTTTCTGATTTTCAGGTGAAGATACTCTACAAATTGGTATCAGAGCCACAACATCCTGGCAAGAACAAGATCCATGGCACAGAAAGTATTCGAAGATAGGATGGAAAATCATAAAAGGAAAATGTCAGGCATTAAAGCGATGATTTTGGCTCTCAAGGACAGTGTAAAGAGATTGGTTGAAGATATGAAGGATAGCATCTCGAGTAGGAAGAAAGAAGATCCGGGCACCTCGAATGGATCCGAATACAAGCTAAAAGGGAAAATGGATGAGTCAGACACCATAGCTACATCTGGAGGAAGTTCTAGTGACCGGGAAAAGTACAAGAAATTAGAGATGCTAGTATTTTCTGGAGCAAATCCGGAGACGTGGGTGTATCGAGCCGAACACTACTTTGAAATAAATGAACTCACGGATGCTGAGAAAATAAAAGTAGCTGTAGTGAGTTTTGCCCAAGATGAAGTGAATTGGTTCAGATGGAGCAATCAGAGAAAGAAAGTGATGTCGTGGGAAAATTTAAAGTCAAGAATGTTTGAGCATTTCCAACTGGCGAGAGAAGGTAGTTTGGGGGCAAGATTGATTAGAATTCAACAAGAAGGAACCTATTCGGAATATGTGAAGAACTTTTTGAACTACTCACCGCCCCTATCGAAAATCGCCGAAAGTGTTCTGATGGATGCCTTCATCACGGGGCTGGAACCGAGCTGCAAGCAAAAGTGGTGAGTCGTCATCCCAAAAATCTGGAGGAAAGTATGAAGGAGGCTTAGCTAGTAAATGATAGAAATATAACCCTTAATTTAGCCCTAAAAGAATGGGGAGCCCATGGGCCAGGTAAAAAGGAAGCCCAAGTGACAAATTTAGGTCAACATGTCGTAGAAAAGAACATGGCTAAAGAGAAAGAGAGGACCGTTCGACACATCTCCATTCTTTATACGTGGGAATTTTCAAAAGAAGGAACCTTCACTGAAGCAGATGTCGAACGTTGAATTTCGAACAAGGCTCGACAAGGGTTTATGTTTTCGGTGTAATGAAAAATGGTCTCACCAACATAGATGCAAATTGAAGGAGAATCGGGAACTAATGCTATTCATCATGAATGAAGAACATGACAGTGAGGAGGTAACGACGGGGATGGAAGAAACAGAAACCATGGATTTGAAAACTCTGGAAATCACCGAGGAGTTGAAGATTATTCCGCGATCATTGGGTGGGTTTCACGAAAAGGGAACCATCAAATTACGTAAGAAAGTTAAAGGGAATGAGCTAATATTATTGATCGACATTGGAGCAACTCACAATTTCAACACAGGAGGGTTGTAGAAGAGTTAGAAATTTCGGTAAGCAAGAATACCAAATTCGAAGTCACGATTGGGGATGGATCGAAGGCTGAGGGCTGCAGAATATGTAAGAAGGTAGAAATAGAGCTTCCAGAATTAATCATTCGAGCAGACTTCCTAGCTATCGAATTGGGCACAATGGACATAATTTTAGAGATGCCATGGTTATGCTCGACGGGTTTTATGGAAGTTCATTGGTCGTCTCAATCAGTAGCATTTATGAAGGGGAATAAAACAATTGTCCTCAAAGGCGATCCAGCACTTACCAAGACAGAATGTTCACTCAAAACCATCTCAAAGACCTGGAAAGATGAAGATCAAGGATTTTTAATCGAAATTCAACAAATGGAGTGTGGAGAAGACGCAACAAGTGACAGCGAAGGGGAAGTTCAAGGGAATGAGGAGGACTTGCCAATGATTCAAGAGGTTCTTAATCAATACCATGATTTTTTTGAACTACCAAAAGGATTACCTCTAAAAAGAGCAGTGGACCACCGAATATTGGTTGTAGAGGGGCAAATACCCATTAATGTACGACCTTATAAACACGGTTACTTCCAGAAGGCTGAAATTGAGAAATTAGTGACTGAAATGCTGCAAGTTGGAATCATTCGACCAAGTAGAAGTCCCTTCTCTAGCCCGATTCTATTAGTTAAAAAAAAGATGGAGGGTGGCGCTTTTGTGTGGATTATCGCAAGTTAAACCAAGCGACAGTAGCTGATAAATTTCCAATTTTGGTAATTGAGAAGCCGTTAGATGAGTTACATGAGGCAGCGGTATTTTCCAAACTGGACTTGCATTCGGATTATCACCATATTAGAATGAGAGAAGAAGATATTGAGAAAACTACTTTCTGTACACACGAGGGGCATTATAAATTCTTGATGATGTCGTTTGATCTTACCAACGCTCCAGCCACATTTCAGTCCCTAATGAACCAGATTTTTAGACCTTTCCTTCGTTGATTTGTATTGGTTTTGTTTTATGATATTTTGGTGTACAATGAAGACATAACCGCACATGAAAGACATTTGAGAGTTGTCCTGAATATTTTGACAGACAATCAGCTGTTTGCGAATTGAAAGAAGTGTGTATTTGGCCATTCGAGAATTCAATACTTGGGTCATATAATTTCCAAGGAAGGGGTGGAGGCGGATAGAGAAAAGATACAAGCTATGGACAATTGGCCAGTGCCAAAGGATGTGACTAAGTTGAGAGGATTCCTGGACCTAACCGGCTACTACCGCCATTTTGTGGAGGGTTATAGTGAGATTGAGTTGCCACTAACACGGTTGTTGCAAAGAAATGCTTTTCGGTGGGATGATATGACTACCAAAGCATTCAAGGAGTTGAAAAGAGCTATGATTTCAGTCCCTATTTTAGCACTTTTCGACTTTTCACTACCATTTGTGGTTGAGACCGACACTTTAGGTTTTGGGCTAGGGGCAGTTTTGATGCAGAATAATAAACTCGTTGCTTACTTTAGTCAGAAATTGTCACCACGGGCTCAAACTAAATCAATATATGAGAGAGAATTGATGACAGTCGTTTTAGCAATTCAAAAATGGAGACATTATTTACTAGGGAGGAAATTCACAGTCATATCAGATCAGAAGGCTCTAAATTTTCTTATTGAGCAAAGAGAAGTCCAACCCCAATTTCAGAAATGGTTAACTAAGTTATTAGGCTATGACTTTGAAATACTTTACCGACCAAGTTTACAAAATAAGACCGCGGATGCTTTGTCTCGCATCAACCATCAAGCAGAACTGTCATCCATCTCAACTCCCGGGTTAGTGGATATTGAGGTAGTGCTGCAGGAAGTGGAGAAGGATGAAGATCTTCAAAAGATCATCTAGTCGCTTAAGAAGAATCCAAATGAAAAAGGGTCATTCCAATGGTGCAACAATAGGCTGTGGTACAAGGAAAGATTGCTAATCTCTAAGAATTCTTCTCTTATTCCTTCCCTATTACATACTTTTCATGATTCTGTACCTAGTGGTCATTCAGGATTCTTGAGAACCTATAAGAAGATTAGTGGTGAATTGTATTGACCGGGTATGAAAACAGAGGTAAAGACATATGTGGAGCATTGTGAAATCTGCCAGCGTAACAAAACCGAATCTCTCTCCCTTATCAGACTCTTACAACCACTACCATTACAAGAGAAAATTTTGAAAGATTGGACGATGGACTTTATTGAAGGATTACCTAGAGCTGGTGGCTTTGACTCGATCATGGTGGTGGTGGATAAGCTAAATAAATTCAGCCATTTTGTCATGCTGAAGCATCCGTTTACTGCCAAACAAGTAGTAGAGTTGTTCATTGAGTGTGTGGTAAGTAAGCATGGCATTCTGAAGTCCATTATGACGGATAGGGACAAGATATTCATTAGCAATTTTTGGAAAGAACTATTCTCTTCTATGGGAACGGTGTTGAAAAGAAGCACGACCTACCACCCACAGACATATGGACAAACGGAAAGAGTGAATAGATGCTTGAAAACTTATTTGAGGTGCTTTTGTAATGAGCAGCCAAACAAATGGTATAATACAACCTTTCACGCGTCAAAAAAATCAACCCCTTTCCAAATAGTTTATGGCCGACACCACCCCCGCTGGTTTCGTATGGTGAAAAGAAAATCCTGAATGATAGTGTGGAACAACTTCTTCAAGAACGCGACCTAACCATCAATGCCTTGAAGGAGAATTTGATTTTGGCTCAGAATAGAATGAAGAAACAAGCAGATTTGCATCGAGGAGAATTGAAGTTCCCAGTGGGAGAGGAAGTGTACCTTAAATTAAGGCCCTATAGGCAACGATCCTTGGCTAGAAAACGATGTGAAAAGCTATCTCCTAAATTCTATGGGCCATACAAAGTGATAGAGAGAATAGAATAAGTGGCCTATAGATTGGAGTTACCACCGGAGGCTTTCATTCATAACGTATTCCATGTCTCCCAGCTGAAACTGAAATTGGGATAGTCCCAAAAGGTGTATAATGTTCCTCCTACCTTAACAGAAGAATTTGAGCTTCAGTTACAGCCGAAAATAATCGTGGGAGTTAGATGGAACAGTGAAGAAGGAGGTAATGAGTGGCTTGTTAAGTGGAAAAGGCTACCGGGCAGCGAGGCAACATGGGAATCCGTTTTTCTCATGAACCAATAGTTCTCTTATCTTCACCTCGAGGACAAGGAAAATTTCAAACCGAGCAGTATTGTTAGGCCTCCTATATTTCACACTTACAAAAGAAGGGACAAGAAGAAAATTATGTTGGGATAGGACAGTCTGGCAACTACCTGAAGGCCCACTGGAGAGGTAATATAAATAAGGAATGTTTAGGAATTAGTAAAATAGGTTTTATTTTGGTGAAAAGCTGATGTGGCTTTTTTAGAAGTTTTCAGCCTTCTCTAAGGAGTTGGTTTTAGCATTTTATTCTCTTTGTTCTTCCCTATTACTGTGTTTAGTTATATGTGAACAATATTGCATTATATTAATATCGAGAGTGCTGCCTCTGTTTTACCTTGTGGACTGTATAGTTTTGGTATTCTTTGAAATTTTTTTCTGATTTTCAGGTGAAGATACTCTACAACCCTATTGACTAGAGAGTGTTTGGCATAATAGTTAGTAATGTTATACTTAGAAAGAAAATGGGTGTTTAAATGCCTGCTAGAAAAAGAAAATGTTTGAGCTCCAAAGACAAAATATTTGCTGAAAAGAAATATCAAAAGAATGATGAAAAAAATACAAACTTGTCATGTGTGTGCATGACTATGGGTAAAAAAAGCTACCCCTAATGTGATCAATTAGAACACCCGTGACAAAGGAGTGGGTACGATTCCCTGCAATGAGTGTGTGAAAGCTAGTGTCTCTAAGGTAAGAATGCAAGTTTAGGGCCCTTAAAGCTTGATTTCAGGCACCTCAGTTGATATATTACCGTGTTGAGTGTTTTGTTGCTTAAAGGTTGGCGTTTGAGCTAGAGTAGGGGGAAACCAAATTGATAGCTATGTAAAACCATTATGGGTTACTAGGCTTAATTAGAAAGACTTTGGACTTACCTGTACATGAATAGGTTTGGAATTATTCTTAACATATGCTTCATTGATTAATTGTAATTGGATATCATTGTTGATTGCGAAATTTATCCTAGGAGACTGTTGAGGCTTAAATAACTAACCAAGTGATCGAGTGAGTATTATCTTGTGTGAAAGTGTGTTGTATTCTACCTTACTCAAAAGACGATCAAGAATTAGGCACTAAAAACCACAACAACTATTGTTCTTTTATAAACATTAGATAGTGGTACATCCCTAAGATTCATCTCGCTTTAGCGACATCTCTATTTTTTTCACACAAATTTTGTTCTTTCCACTTAAGAATTGGTGTTAAACATGCACATAGTGGATTTTGTGTTGCCATCTTTTTATTTAAAACGGGTTGTTTTTGTACGAGGGCTAGCTTTGGAGTGCGTCAACAACCTAATTTAGCTTTTGCGCTCTGATTTAAATTATGATTTCAAGAATTCTGAACAACTCAATTTTATTTCATTTAATAAAATAACGGTAAATTTTTATGTAACCACTGTAAATTCTTTTTTGTCATTCAAATTATCTATGCATAGTAACACTCAAGTTTTAGTCGGAAAAGTTGGATTCTTACATTTGATATATAATTTTCATCAACATGCTTACTACGACCTCATTTAAATCAAAATTTAATTCATTCTTCAATTGATAGCCATATACACGTCCTTTTCTAAGAGGCCTACAACCATTATGTCATATAAGCGTTGCATCTTTTGAATATTTGTATAGAGAGTTAATGAGTATAACAAAATAACCTATCAAACTAGTAAAATTTGTAAAAATATACAAGTCATCCATTATTCAAAACCCTCATTTCAATTAAAAAAAAAAAAAGAATTAATCAAATCATCTACATCAATGGATCCAATTCACAAATCATTCAACAGAACACAAACTAATCAACAAACAAAGAAAAAAGACCAAACAATCTCAAACTTGTGAAGGTTGAGAAAATGGTGAAGGAATATCTTCTGGGTTTCTCCCTGGCTTAACCCATCTCCCAAACCTATTCTTAATCAACCCTTTATGTGGCAATTGATACCAAAACTCAGGAATTCTTAACTCTTCCACAAGCATATCACTCCCTTTATTCACCAAAGCCACATCCCTTCTTGAATTCCACCTGAATTTCCCCTTCTTATTAACAAACCCATCTACCAAATGCAAATAAATCTCCAGATTATGACTCCCCGACATGTCAGAATCCTTCTTCAAATACGGGGACATATACATATTCATCCTCAACTCCTTCCCAACATGTCGATACACCCAATTCAACTTCCCTGTCACAGCACCTAACTTGTTCACAATCGAATTCACAAACAGACCAGGAAGCTTCGGAACAATGTCTTGTCCTATCACTACACGAAGTGTCTTCACTCCCATTTCGTTTAGTTTCTCTCTAAACGCTAAATTCCCAACTCTTGGAGCTCCGAACGACACAACGCTTATGTGTACGTCGGTCGGAAATGTCACCCCTGCTTCGTATGCTGTTAACAGAGACAGAGCACCGCCGAGACTGTGCCCTGTTATGGTTAAACTGATTTCTCTATCTCCTTTTTGTTTGAAGAAGTCGATTAGTCTGTGTAACTCTTCCATTACTTGTTCTGATGCGCTGGTTTTGCTGAATTTTGAATCTTCATCTTTGGATTTGTAGATTGTTAAAAACCCACGTTGGACTTTCACTTTCTTATTACTGCGGTCGATCTTTTTGAGCTTGGTTTTTAAATCAATGTACCATTCCGTCGGCGTAACCGTCCCTCTCCAAGCAACAAGGATATCTCTCCGGCCAATTCGAACACTTTCCTCATCAGAACTAACCGCGACGAACCCCATCCAATTCGAATCGCGGCTCCAAACTTCGCCCATTTTGGAGCTTTCGAACCAATCAGGACCGTCAACAGGGGATAAAGCGTAGATGTATTTAGTAACTTTATACCCATTTTGAGCTAAACCCACTTCGTTGAGGAATTTATGGCGGTTATATCTACAACTACCGCAGAATTCAGAAAGTGGGTCGAAATCAAAAGCGTCATAAGTAGCTTGAGCGAACTCGCCGTATTTGACGATTTCGCGGCGGAGAAAAGGGTGGAGGGGATCGAGGAGGCCGTCCCAATCGGAGGCGCCGTGGAGGTCACGCCAGACGGCGGAGATGTTGTCGCGAGGGGAGAGTGTGGGGGTCATGTGGTTGCCAAAATCGATGAAATCGGCGGCGCGGAGTGGCATACGGAGGAGGGAAGCGAGGGGTTTGGCTAAACGGAGGTCGTTTTTCTTGGAGGATTTGGATTGGTGGATTACGAGAGGTGAAACAAGGCCGTTTGTGGGAGTGAGTTGAGGGGTGGTGGTGGTGGGTATGGCGGTGGAACATGTGAGACGGCGGCGTTGGTTGTGTAAAGAAGAGGAAAGGGCGGCTTTAATGGCTTTGAATCGGATTCCGAGCTTGAGTTTCCAATACCATTTTGTTTTCTTTGTTCCGTTTCTTAACATAGTTGTTCTTTTCACTGCGATTCCTCTCGGTGTAGCCATTTTCGCCTCCATGGCTGAACTGAAACTCGACGGTCGCCGGCGAGGTGAAGAGAGAGAGAGAGAGTGGATTTTCTTTTTTCCTTTTTTTGAAAGAATGGAAGTGTTTTGTGTGTTTTTGGGATGAAATGGATTGGATTGTTGAGAATTTATAGAAGGTGAAGATGGTGGTGACGTGGATTTTGAATTTTGAATTTTTACTTTACAACACGTTTTTGAGGAGCCGACAGGTGACGACGTGGGAGAAAGTTCTTACTATTCAGTTTGACTAACATAATACTCGGTCAAACATGACCTTGGATCTCAAGTTGAGAGTGATTTTGGAAGGCTTATTTTAATCTTCAAAAGTACTTATAATAATTCAAAATCCATATTTAATAGTACCAAAATGGATTTGATCAAGAGGAATAGAAGGTATGTTTTGGAATTATTTTAAATATGACAAAAGTGATTTTGAGTATTTCATAATCGTCTTCAATCATGTATCACTTTTAGTTTATTAACTTTTATAGCAATTTAATCCTTAAACTTTGACTCGTAACAATTAGTCGTTTATATAAAATCCTTCAACTTTATTTAAATGTAACAATTTAGTTCTTGTGTACATGATACATTTTTTAAGTAGAAATTAATGTTTAGATTTAACAAGATTTACTCTATAAATAAAATGGTGAAGTAGTTTGAGACTCAATATTTTTATAAAATAGAAAGTTTAAACATAAAACAATAAAAATTGACATCTAAATTTGAGGAAATTGTTTACATTCGAATAATAAATTAGTACAAACTTTGGAATTATAGTAACTTAATTATTAGATACTAAAGTTCATATACTAAATCGTTACAAATTAAAGTTCATGTGACTAAATTGTTATCATCATGGAAGCTTAAAGACCAAAAGTAGTTCTAAACCTAGAAATTAAAAGAATAAGGAATCGTTTATAAGATATATGACAAAATCATTTATAAGATACATGAAATACACTCCTCTTATTAGTGCAAATTGTTTGTTAGATGAAATCTCGTATATCTAATATGGTATAAGAGTCATAAAATTCTAAACAAAAATTATCGGAGTATAAAAAAAAAAAAAGACAATTCAAAAACATTGCGAGAAGAAATTATAGAAATTTGGGTTTGTAATAAATGAAAGAAGGGTCAATTTGCAAATAAAATAAGATTAGATCTAGAATGGAAGGGACCTAAATTTTGGGAAAAATTTCAAAGCCGCCGTGTAAGAATTCATTATTTATGAATTTTATGGAATTTATTAATTGGGACAAGTCTGGCTGGCTGCTAATAATTTCTATGACTTATGGGCAATTGGTCTCATAGATTAGGTACTGTGAAGCTTCCAACAACTTGGTTTGAGACCTAAACCTTTGGTAAATATATAAATAGGTAATTTAGTTCAAATTTTGGATTAGTCTATAGAATTTTTTTTATTAATTTTTTTAAAAAATTCTACATTCTTATGGATTTAGAATAGAAATGCAAATCAATTAGAATGAGGATTTATGGATTAAAAATATAATTTGGATATGATTTGTATATATAGCTTTGGAATGAGATTAAAATGTTACCTTAATATCAATCAATTAAGGATTCGAATTAATAATTTTATCAATTTAAATCTTAAACTTTTGTAAATGTGCATATCAATGGTTTGGTTATTAAGTTTTATTAGAATATAAACAATGTGAGACTAATAATTTTATTAATTAAACTTCTAAACATAAGGATTAACAAAAAGTGTTTAAATTGATACTATCAATAGTTTAAAATTTTAATTGATTGATCTTTCGGTTTTTAACTAGTGATAGTGGTAGGAAATCGAACCTTCCACAAAAAAATTTAAATTTATGTGAATTAAATGACGTAATAAATGTATAGATTAAAATAAATCTCATCATTAATATATATTAAGATTAGAGACAAATTAATTTATGTTAAAAAATAAATTATTGGTAAAATTCAAACATTATATTTGTCAAAGATCTGTTGATGATGATTAATTAAAAAAAATAAAGAAAAAAAAAACAAGAGAAAAGACAAAAGGAGATGCAGCATATTTGTTGGGAAGTAGGATTAAATTAGAGCCGCCCTAATACATGGATGCAGTAAAGGGTTTGGTTCATAATATACCAAATTCATTCTTCTTTTCATCATTATCCAAAGTCCAATCCTTTTTTTTAATTATTTAATTTTAATATATTTTTAAATGAAATTGCTTAATATATTTTTAAATATAACAAAATATTACAGTCGATCAACGATATACTGAGATAAACTACTATCTGGGTTTATCACGATAAAGACAGTAGTCTATCGTAATCTATTGCTAATAGAAAGTAAAATTTTGTTATATTTATAACAGTGTAAATTATTGGTGTACTCTATTCGTTACTTGATCTATATTGAAAATTAGTACATTATATTTTTAACAAAAAGTTTGAAATTAATAATTTGGAGGATAACTTCTCTTTTAATAAGATAATGCTCTACGTTATCTTTCTATATAAAAAGGAAAAAAAACTTTATATATATTATCCAAAATCTTAAGGGGGTGTTTGGGGTAAGGAGTGAATTATTATAGTCCTAGGTTATTGTGGTTGAGTTATAATAGTTTGTGTTTGGAGGGTAGATTATTTTAGTTTGAGTTAT
>JBBPDJ010000004.1:9254322-9269602 GCA_037974625.1 Cucumis cinereus | reverse complement strand
GTGTTAGAATCAAAACCTCGAATTCAAAGTACCAAGTTGGAACAAAGTGTTTGAGTAAAGATAAATATTTCAGAGCAGAGCACCTTCAAATTTCAAAGCAAAGCAGATTCAACAATGCAGACTATCATAAGTATGATTTCATGGATTTTTTTTAGTCAAAAAGAAAGAAAAAAAACTCCTAAACTTCCATGTGCTTATAAGTAAAGATAGAAATAGAACTCATTATTTTTATCCAAATAAGTAAATACAGAAAATGTCATTATTTGTAATTAAATAGTTAATAGTAAATACAATAAATAGATTTAATTATTAGTAAATAATTTTAATTAAATAGTTAATACGCCAGTATAAGTATTTGTATTTAATTATTAGTAAATTTCTTATAATGCCATTATTTTGGCATAAATACTTTTTTATAAATACTTATAAAATAATGACATTTTCTTACTAAATACAAATGATTAGTAAATACAAATAATGGCATACGTTACAAATATTAATAAATAGTTCTAAATACAAATAAGTACAATAAATAGTAAATACAATAAATAGTTGTTATAAATAATGGCATTTTCTTAATACAGTAAGTAAATAGTTACCCACAATCATATTCTCAACAGTAAATAGTTCTTATAAATAGTAAATACAGTAAATAGTTCTTATAAAATAATGACATTTTCTTAACTTACCCACAATCATCCACAGTGGCAGCGGCGGTGAGCTTCAACGACGAAATAGACTGAGAAGAAGAGGACGCATCCAAGATATCAGAAACGTCAAACGTCACACGTCTATATAAACCCACCCTTTTCAATCTACCACTAAACAAAAATAATCAAACTTCCCATAGTAAATAAAAAGAAAATACTATGAACAACCCTGTACGAGTTTTCAATTCTTACAATCGCCGAGCGGATCTCAAACCTTTCTAGAATACTAAATTGGAAGTAAAACGTTTGACGGATGCCGGCGTTTTCGAACTCCCAAGAATCTTCTGTCACAACAATCAATTGGAGGCGTCCCTCATCTCTTGTCTACAGCTGCGACAGAGGATAAATTAGCCGGAAAAACAGAGGCCAATAATTTAACAATTCTCGTTATCGATCTACTAGAACCCCACAAAAATAGAGAAAAATAATAAAGGAAATCAAAGACGCGTGCGAGAATTGGGGATTCTTTCAAATCTTCAATCATAGGATCCCATTAAGCGTAATGAAAGAGATGATGAACGGAATTCGACGGTTTCACGAGCAAGAAGACGAAATAAAGAAGGATACTGCTGAGAAAGGGCATTAACTTGCTGAGAAATGAAGAAGGAGCGGCTGGACGCGGGCGAAGCTGGGTGGGCGCTCCACGATCCGACACAGCGCAACGTGAACGACGAAGCAAACAACGATTGGCTGAAGGCAGCGACGCTGGAAATCGTGGGGGGGGGTTTGCGCGACGGGAAGGGAAGAAAGAGGAAGAGAGGGAAAGAAAAGAAAGAAGAAAGAAGAAAGGAAAAAAAATAAAGAAAAAGAAAAGAAAAGAAAATATAATGACATTAATAAAAATAATAAAGTTTGGGATGTTTGAGGTGAGGGTTGCGGTCTAGGAAAGTTTTATTTTGTTTTTGGTTTAATGAAAATAAAAGTAGAGAAATAAACAAATTAGGGGGAAATTACTTTTAGAAAACTTTTAGCAACATTCATGTTTGTTGCTAAAAGTAAAAATTCTTTAGTGATATTCTTCATATCCTTTTAGTGACACAAACTGAAACTGTCTCTAAAAATACTCTTTTGTGACAAAAAATTTTTGCGTCGCTAAAACTAACATTTTAGCGACAAAAATTACTTGTGCCACTAAAACTTTGTCACTGAATATTGAATTTCTTATAGTGAATATACTCAATTATCAGTGGACAAAGACACATTGTTTTGTCCTTTACTAAAGCAAAAAAAAAAAAAAAAAAAAAAAAAAAAGATAACTTTTCATAAAGAAGCATCCACCATAAGTACTTGTTCTATCCTTAGAGCAATCATCCCAATCTTATCACAACACTTAACATTATAGGAGATGTCCGAACGACCAGCTATTCATTAGAGTAGACTGCCTATCATGCCTTTGTATAAGCTTTTACTCCATCTCCGAACGTTACATATTCTGCATTGCAATCTTTTATATTAGGGAAGAATGTTGATTACCTGTCATGTGCTGGAAGGATCCACTGTCAAAGTACTAGTCTTCTTTGGTCATCTTCTGAACCATGGTGAGAGCCACGTTACATTTGTCTTTCTCAGTAGAAACATTTGATGATGGCCTATGGCTTCCTTTAAGTCTTCACACCTGTCGAATTCACTTTATTCTTTGACTTCCAGTTTTGGTCCCCATTCTTGCCCGGCTCCGTTGTTTAGATCATGACAATAAGGACGAAAATGCCTAGGCTACCACAAAAATGACATGTCCATTTACGTTTGACTTTTCCCTTATGAGCAACATGTGTTCCTTCTTGGTTGATAGCCTTCTTGAATTGAGCCAGAGGAATACCATTCAAGAATTCTATCATTCCTTCTTCCTGATTGTAGGCTATTCCTCTTCTGTCGCCTGCCACTCATCCGAGACTTGAGAGTTTGTTTAAATTCTCCGTTCCGAAATTTATCATCTACACTGACTTAGAAATGTTATACCTCTCGAGACGCGTTTCCCTCAACACCTTATTCAATTCTGATAGGATAGTCAATAACCTATTGTTTTCTTCCATTAAACTCTGAATTCTAACCTTCTGTTGTTCTAAGACACACATATCTTCTATCTCACCTTTAGGAATTGTAGAATCATCAATAGTCGTTATGCTATCTTTTATTATCAAACTTTTCTCCGACCATTCACACTCACTCCAATCGCTGAGAATATCACTGATGTTACATGCCAACAATGCTCGAACTTCCTCTTCACTGTTGGAACCCAAGTCAACAGATAGCGTTACGATCAATCCCTTCTTCTGCCTTCTGAAAAGGTAGAAAACTCGACTTGATAATGGCCAAAACCTTCGCTCTACAAAAAAATTACGATCATTTCTCTGGAAAAAATTGTTGCTGCTTCCTTCAGCCTCTTTCTTCTTTATGGAAGGATTCGAGAATTTGGGTAAGTTTCCATTGTTTTGTCTTTGTACCTGGCTTCTTGAGCGTCTATTAAATCTTCTAGTGAACTTAGAAAACTGTTAAGACAAGAGTGAAATTGATTCAGCCAAATTTTCTTCGGTTACTCGATCTTTCTTTGTGATTTATTCATCACTGACTACGGTATGGAGTGTTAGACTATTTCCCTTTTTATCTTCATGATCAAGAAGGGATAGTTCATAGGTGCGCAATGAGCCAAATAGTTCCTCCAATTTCATAGTAGAAATGTCATTTGCTTATTCTATTGCAGTAATTTTCATATCGAACCTTTGAGGTTGTGAACGTAAGACTTTCCTTACCAGTTTCTTTTCAGATAATTTTTCACCAGCCTGACATTGTACTCGTCAATAGTCTCCTTCTCTTGCATTCAAAGAGACTCAAACATGGTTGTGAGAATTTGCAGTTTTGATCTTTTCACTCTTGAGGTACCTTCGTGTGCCACAGCCAGGATTCCCCAAGTTTCTTTAGCTGACACACAAGTGTTGATGAGTCTTAAAATATTTTTGTTCACGCTATTAACTATGACATTTAGAGGCCGTGAATTCCCAAGGGCTGCATTATCTTCATCTTCAGTCCAACTATCTTTAGGCTTAATCGTTACCACACCATCATCTCCTGTATTCGTAGGCAGTGCCCAACCCATCACTACCGCTTTCTAGTAGGCATAGTTCATACCATCTAGAATGGGAGGTCTCGTAGTAGAGCTCCTTTACAGTAGCACATCCATCTTTGAAATTGCGAGAAAAGCGTGCTCTAATACCAATTGAAAAATGTATTAGTCTGTATGTTCTGATCGTATAATGTCAACAATTACGCTAATGACTTCAACACAAGATGCAATGCGATATGGGATAGTTAGAAAAATTAGCACACAAACATTGGTAACCCAGTTCGGCAGATACCGCCTACATCTAGGAAATTTTCACCTGATCAAGATCAATATTAATTATCACCAAGAGTTCTTCCAGCGTACAAAGTCACAAAAATATTCATAACTTGTGATAATAACTATAAGTACACAGATAAAAATTTAATTACTTTGTGTTACAACTGCAGGCTCCCCCTAACTATCACATATAGTTTAGATAGATAACTGATACATTTTATCCCTTGCACCTCTTGTCTCTATTGATCTCCTAGAATTCATCAACAAGCTCCCCCTGGATAAGTACTTCTATTTTGAACAAACCTTAGGCTCCCCCTAACATAAAACTACTTCTGAATGAAAGAAGAACAACACCATCAAAATTTTATGAACTCATAAACAATTATATGGAAAAATATTCAGGCCTAAGCATAGATCCTTTTTCAAAAAGGAAAACAGATCTATCACAAACTCTCTTGATTAGCAACCACTAAGTGCCACAACTATATATATTAAAAGAGTGAAGATATATTAAGTCCTTCTAACAATAAAACAAATCCTGAGTTTCTCTTGCTAACCACTCAAATCAGGTAACTAATTATATTCTCAAATATCTTAACCACTTTATAAATAAGTCCGTAGAGAAAGATAAATAATAAATATGGATAAGATCAACTAGTGTTGTTGGAGTCCGAAAAGAAATTGTCTAGCCAATTCAAATTTATAACAGGAATATTACTGGTAAATTCTTGAAGCAATATGTTTTTTGGGCTAGACATATATTTGTTCATATTGGATATAGGGGTAGAACAATATGTTCATATGGTAGATTTTTGAAGATATGTTGTTAATTTGAGCTATGCATATATTGTTGATATTGGACATGGACTTTGTTATAATTTTATGGGTTGTAAGTGTATATAATGACCAACTATATATGTTCAAGTATATATATGCAATTTGTTAGTCCTTTGATGAAAAGTTTGGGTTGATTATTCAAGAAACTTAAATAGTGTTGAATCATGTTATTTCGACTGTTTCATGTTGTATATATACCATTGTTGGACTTCAAAATAAGTGCAAACATACATGTGCAATTATATAGGTATTTCAAATTATACAATTAAAAAAAAAAAAGCCTTGACGGGCAAAACATATCAAGTAATTATTGGAATTGCCAGTTTTCCAGTGTCAAGAACTGACATCCATTTGATAGGTAATAACTGTCAAGATTTACAAATTCTTGATTAATAATAAACGTCAAGAATTCACATTACGTGATAGGTAAAGCAAGTCAAGTTTTCTCATATACTTGACATGTATAACACATCAAGTAAAATATCGTCTTGACGTTTATACACAGTAAAAAAAAGTCTCTTATTCTTGACATAGAATTACTTAACGTATTTAAAAACGTCAAGTAATTTGATACTTGACTATGAAAAAACGTCAAGTAATACTGCTTTTGCGTTAGTGCCAGAGAGTGGGTGAGGCTCCATTGTTCAAGTCCTAAAATTTGCCCTTAAGAGAACAACATATCTACTTACCTTAAAGGTGGGAAGGAGTGGATACCATTTTGTATAACTATGTGATGTATACCAAATGAGCGAATTTTATTAATTTTTAAAAGTTGTGAATACAAGATGACAAGTACTCTATTTCTAATTTAAAAACAAACTAATCCTAATCCTAATTAATAAAGGAACGGAAATAAAATAAAAAGTAAGCCACTCAAACGGAAACATCTTGGAACAGTCACATAAAAAGTATCCAATTTTCATGATCAAGCTAATGAACCCAAGAACTAATTTGTTCAAAAAATCCTCTATTGTAAAAAGAACTAATTTTTAGAATATGAGGAAAATTCCATTTTGTAAGTGTGAAGATAATCCAATTAGGAATGAGATTTTTACATTTTATTAAATTTGTGTATGGATCGGTCAATATACTTCAATAAAAGAGAATAAGGTCCAAATTTGAACTGGATTTGGATTTGTGTTTTAGGCAGAAAAAGAATACATGGGTCTTTCGGGTAAGGTCTAAAAAAGGGTAAATTTTTTGCGAGACCAAATAGGTTGCCAAAAAGCTTTGTTGTCTTCTTCTCCTTCTTATACAACTATAAATGGATTGCCAACACGCCTTTGAAGAACTTCTTCATCAAGTACACAATTTTCTCCTTTCTTTTCCACAAACGATGTGTTTTTTTATCTTCTTGATCGGATCATTTGGTTTGGTTACCTTTTCATTGTCGACAAAATACCAAAAAAAAATTATTTGAAACTTGTCATCTCCCATGTTCTTTTTGTAGTCGTCAGTAATTAGGTTTTCAAGTTTCTTCAAATGAATTTGCCCATGGATATTTTCTTCTTCTACCAATTCAACAACTTTGATTTCAGTATATATATTTTATGAAATTTGGTTTATGTTGTGGTGAAATTCGTTCAAATTAATTGCAGGCAACATAATTTTGTCAATTCTCGGTGTCGATTTTTCTTCCAATTTGAGTCGCAATTGCTCCAATTTGAAAATAGTTTCATAGTCTAATTCCCACAAACAGTTTATTCATCTTTGTTTTTTTTTCTTCCTCAATCTGGTTTAAGATGTGCAGTCTTGCATTGGTTTCGTTTTTCTTCAACGACTTTTGTTTCGATGCTTAGAATTTTAGAGAAGTTTTCTTCCCTTTTTGAATTTTTGTGTGGGTTCCTAGATTTTTGTTCATCACTCACATCTTTACAATGATTTTTTATATTACATATTTTTTAAGTTCTTGCAAATTTTCTAAAAATTGCTCCATGTTTTGAATTATCCCTTCCAACAAACGTTGGATTTTCTTGACTTCCTTCCTTATTTCTTTAAAAACTTCACATTGATGTACAAATTGAGTGTTCTTGAATAAGCTTCTTCATCATAATTGTTGTAGGATTGATTCTTTAATTTTCTTCTATATTTCTTAGTCTTTGGAAGGACGCCATAAATGGTAGTTGGAAACTTGGGCTTTAAACATCCTCAACAAGGGCCAGCTTTAGTAGATGCTCAATTTTTGATACACAGTCAGTTCAAATGAATTTCAACATTGGATAAAATAAAATGAAAATATCACAACTTAAATAGTATATTATTCTCTTATCATATCTGACAATTAAAATACATGAGATCCAAGCTAATCACTCCCACTCAATTTCAAAGGAATAATAGCAAATATTGCTAGAGAAAGACGATACAAATGCCAACGTGAGTTAAAAAACACTATTTTTTTTTCTAAGATCATGGTTTTCAATTTTCGTTCACACGTGCATGTTGAATAAAAAGAACTTTAATTACCAATTTCTGAACTTTCTTTATTCAAACTATCATCGTACTAACAACCAAAACGACCTTAAACCCCCTCCAAGACCTTTTCCGCTAGTTCTTGCACGAGCTTCCATGCCATTACGACATGTCGTTCCTCGGTCATCGTCCCACCGACGGCAAATCGAATCACATACATTCCCTCGATAACTGTATGTGTCATGTAAACTCTTCCCGTCTTGTTAATTCCCTCCAACAATTTCAAGTTAATCATATTCGACTTGTCGACTTCATCGAACGACAATCGAAAACAAACCAAACCAAAATTCCTCGGAACCGCAACCTCAAACCTCTCATCCCTCTCCACAAGCTCCTCAAAAATCTTGGCCATTTTCACATGGCTTCTCAAAAACTTCCTCAAATTTGCCACTCCGTAGCTTTTAATCACAACCCATAACTTCATTGCTCGAAACCTTCTACTTAGCGTAATCTGCCAGTCTTTGTAGTCCACCACTTCACCCGAATCTGTTGCCCTATTTTTCAAATACGTAGGGTTCACTGAGAGGGAGTTTCGCAATGCCGACGGATCCTTCAGCCACAAGCAACAACAATCTGGCGCCGAGAAGAACCATTTATGTGCATTCAAGCTGAACGAATTTGTCTTCTCCACCCCATTCATGAAATGTCGAAACTCCGGACAAATGCAAGCGCTTCCTGCGTATGCAGCATCCACATGAACCCAAATTCCGTTTTGTTGTGCTATATCGCAAAGCGAGTCGAGTGGGTCGACAGCGTTTGTGGAAGTTGTTCCGATAGTTGCACAAAGGTACAATGGGACAAAGCCTTTTTCGATGTCAGATTGAATTGCCATTTTTAGAGAGGTTGGAGACAATCCAAATGACTCCGATTTTGTGGTCTTAATGACTCGAAAATTTTCCTCAGAAAAGCCTATGATAAAAATATGAATGACTTAATATAGATATTTTAATATCTAACCATATATATATAATAGATTTCAACCTATAATATATCTTTTTCTATATGTGATTAAATTTCATTGATTTATCTCTACTAAACTTGATAAATAAGTGCCTGTTTTTGAAATAAATAGTGCACCATATTTTATTTCATTTGGAAAAAACTCTACTATGTAGGCAGTAGTATTAAATTATTTATATATATATATATATATACGTCAATACAATTATTGTGGTTCAAACACGATTTTTTTATTTTATTTTTTGTAAACCTACTTTTAGTTTATATTAGTTCTTGATCTTTATATTATCAATTTTGGTTGAATTTGAAATTTATACTTTCAAATGACAATTTGAGCTCGTGTTTTTTTTTTTTTTTTTCCAAGAAGGGATCATTTTAGTCCATTTAGTTTTCATTAATTATTTAGAAGATATGAGAATTTATCAGAGAATAAATTGTTGTCAAAGAACGGGGTGAAATGCACCTAAATATTTTTCTAACACGTTTTGAAAAACAAAAGACAATGATTACCTATGTTAAAAATAAAGTTTAAATTCTATTTTGGTTCTTAAATTTTGAATTTTGTTCTATTTCAATCATAGATTTTAAAGGATATTTGTTTTAGTCCCCGATACTTTTAAACAGTGTTTACTCTAGTCATTGAAGTTTTAAAAAGTGTTAGTTTTAGTTTTTACTATTAAGATGTTGTTAACTCTTTAACAAAAATTTGAAGGGACTTTTATTTTTAGGTTCTAGATGCATTGAGCAAAATGAATCTGAAGTAAAATGTCAACGATCAACTCGTGATTAAAATAGTGAATGGCTAGAATATTGAACAAAATTTCTTCTTAAAAAATTTTTTGCCATCTTTTTCGAAAATGAAATTGTAGATTTTTTCAGCATATAGTAGTTAACTTATTTAGCAGCCTAGTCATCTAAAAATATGTCACCCAAACATTTTATTAAACATGTAACAAGATCTAAGCAGGTATCAAAAAAAGTACTTTTGAAAAGTTTAAAGACTTATGAACATTTTTAAAAATTCAGAAACCAAAATAGAATAATAATTCAAAAAGTTGAGGATCAAAATTAGGATTATACATAAAAATATTCGCAATTAGGGTCGTTTGTGTTAGTTTTTTTTTCTTTTCAATTTTTGTGACCAAACACCATGCATTTAATATGCAGTTAATATTTGGACCTATATACAGAGAGAAATTTCCTTTTTCTTTTTCGTTTTGAGAAAGATACCAACAAGAAAATAATATACCTTTTCCTATAGCCATAGGTATATTCTTCCAATTTTGAGTCTATTTTTCACATGAATTCTAAATTTCAAAATGTTACACATTCAGTTGATAAATTTTTTACATAATTTAATTCATAAATGTTAAAATGTTACTATTTTACTCTTGAAATTTCAATTTTATTTCTAATTGGGGCTTAGATTTCGAGCTTTAATTTGTACTTGTAACATCAATTTTTTACTAAATACTCATTGTTTGTGTATAGTTTTAATAATGTCTATTAATTAATTTTAAAATTCATATGGTTAACTAAAGTTTTTTATTCTTTTCATCATAGTTGGAATTAACTTTAAAATTTTAAATAGTAATTATTTTAAATTAGTTAATAGAAATCTATGCTAATGACTAAAAGTTAGTATTTAATGCAAAATTATGGAGATTAAAAGTATAGACTTTAAAATCTAGGGACAAAAATGCAATATTTTGAAACTTGACACCAAATTCAAACTTAAATAATAAATATTTAACATTTTAGACTTGTTTAGTTGATAATTCAAATTATGTTTTATGTTTTTAGATTTTAGGAAACATGTGTTTGAAGGACAATGTAGATTTTGTTTACTAAAGTTGTATATTGGTTTTGCAATTGAAAGGATATTGCAAATTTAGAAATATCAACCTTCTTTTTTTCATTTTCAGTGTATCTAGATTAATTTTAAATTTTGAATCTCAAAATTTGAAATATGTTAAATGAGAATAAAAATCCGTTGAAATATAATGTCATTTTATAAACTTAATTATTCTTTTAATTAGAGTATGTATTACATAATGCCTTATAAAGTATTTAATTTTATGAAATGATATAGAACTATACAAAAACTTCTAATAACGTAAAAAATTTCATAAAAGTATGATCAGATGTAATTGAAATTTAGTTGTACTGTTTACAAATACAGTATCAAATACATATACGGAATAGGTGCACATATAATAATTAGACTTAAAATATTAGCACATATAACAATATTTTGTGTCAAAATCCATCGATTATAGAAGTATATCACCATGTTACAAATATTGGTGTATCAATGATAGACCATAAAAATTAAGAAGTCTATCACTGATATACTTTGTTATATTTGTAATTTTTTAAAAATGTTGCTATATAATTGATTCTTATTCCTAAAATTGTTACCTATTATAATTATCCGGCATATAAAACGATTATTTAAATTAAAATCTAATTTATTGATCTGTAGGTGCCAAAACAAACATCTTAAAAACGTGAAATAAGTCTGTTTTTATAGAAATGTTTTTAAATTTCTTCAGATTTTTTATCAAACAAATCTTTCAAAACTTATAATTTTTTTTTTTAATACTGTGATGATATATTTCAAAAAAATAAAAAATAAATAAAAATTGCATGTTTATATGTCAGAGAGATTCACCAACCTGCGACCTGTACGGCCTTTTGTAAGGACATATGAGTTTGATCAGAACCATAAACAACAAGCTTACTCATCTTTTCTCTTCCAATCTCTTTAAGTTTCATGTCTCTCGCAGCCACCAATGTACATAAAATCGCTTCACAAGTAGTCCCTTGAAGAACGCCACCGCCACCGCTGCCACCGGAAAACATGAAGGCTTTAGGCAGATTAAGCATCTCACCAAACCAATCAAGCACCAACATTTCAAGCTCAGTGACGGCGGGGGACGACAGCCAGTTAAAACCGACGACATTGAAGCCAGTGCTTAGCATTTCTCCAAGAAGACCTGCAGTGCTACTACCAGCAGGAAAATAAGCAAAAAAGTTAGGGCTTTGCCAATGAGTAATACCCGGAACGACATGTCGGGTGATATCTTGAAGAATGGATTCCAAAGATTCAGGAGAATTTGGAACAGAATCTTGGGGTATGGTTTTTCGGAGATAGCCAGGAACAACTTGGCTAACAACTGGATATTGTTCAATATTTTTGTAATAATCAGCTATGAAATCCACAACTTTATGTGCTTGAATTCTGAATTCTTCTGAATCTAATGGGTTGACAACATTGAAATCGATGTCCTCGATTTCCTTGTTGATGCTTCCCATTTCAAAATTGAATTACAAAAAATTATAATCAAGGGATATAGGAATAATAAGAAACTTAATTTTGTATGGTTTGTGATGTATTCTACTAAAATGCATGGTATTATATAGAGGGAGGTGGAAGGTGAGTTAAAAAAAAAAAAAAAGAAAAAAAGAAAAATTTACATGTAGTAAATTAAATTACATTTAATTTCCCTTTTACTTATTGAAAGCAGTTTACATATCTACTTACCTTATTTTCTAGCATTTATTTGGTGTTTAATTTGTGTTTAGTATGTTTTATGACTATATTTATATTTAAATGAAGATTTGACTAAAATTTGTAACTTAACATAGAAAAACTAGAAAGTACCCACCGACTAAAATTTTGATTTTATTTGTTAAAAATAGTTTACAAATCTACCAACCCGTTCCTAGCATTTATTTGGTGTTTAATTCGTGTGTATTATGTTTTTATTATATTTATATTTAATGGAAGATGTGAAACTTTATAATTTAACCTAGAAAATGTGTGGCATTTGCATCAAGTGAACATAACAATCACTACAAGAAATTCAATATTCAGTGACAAAGTTTTAGTAGCGCAAGTAATTTTTGTCGCTAAAATGTTAGTTTTAGCGACGCAAAAAAATTTTGTCACAAAAAAGTATTTTTAGCGACACAATTTTAGTGTATGTCACTAAAAGGAAATGAAAAATGTCACTAAAGATTAATTACTTTTAGCAACAAATATGTTTTCTAAAAAGAATTTTCCCCTAATTTTTTTATTTCCCTCCTTTTATTTTCATTAAACCAAAAACAAAATAAAACTTTCCTAAACCTAACCCTCACCTCACGAAAACGCTCACGGCCCGGCCTCCTCACGAAAACGCGAACGCTGTGGAACGAGGGCCGACGGGCCGACGACAAAACCTGTGGAACGACGGCGGAACGACAGCCAATTTTCTGGTGAACATTGTGGACGACGTCGAACGCTGTGGGACGATGAAAAACGTTGTGGACGACGGCGAACGCTGTGGACGCCGACCAATTTTCTGGCGGAACTAATTTGAGTGCCCAAAGGATTTCTACTCCTTTCTCGATCTTTTTCTGCTTCGTTTCAATGTTTATAAAGTTGTTTTTCTGCTTCTGTTCAATGTTTATTAAGTACATATGTACATTTAAACTATGAAATTCATTGTCATTCTACAAAAAAATATATGTGAAACTAAGGGTCTGTTTGATAACGTTTTTGTTTTTTGTTTCTTATTTTTCATACACTGTATCTTGTTTTTGTTCCTTCCATTTTGAAAACAAGAAACTATACTATGTTTGATAACTATTTCCGTTTTCTATTTCTTAAAAAAAAGAAAAGAAATAGAAACCTAAATTTATTTGATAACTATTTGAAACGTTGTCATGTTCCCTGTTTCTCGTTTTTTGTTTCTTCTCTTTTGAGAACAAGAAACATGATTATGTTTGATAATTATTATTGTTTCTTGTTTCTTGAGAAAAAGAAAACATAAATATTTTTATGTTTGTGTGTGTCTCTTGAAAGAAAGAAAACATAAATTTGTTTCAACATAACTTGTTTTACTTGTGTGTGTTAGTTTCTTGAAAAAAAGAAAACATTGTGTATTGTTTCTTGAGAAAAACATAAATTTAAATATTGTGTGTTGTTTCTTGACAAAAAGAAAACATACATTCGTTTCTTTGTGTGTTTTGTGTAAATTCGTTTCTTCTTGTGTTTGTGTGTTTCTTGAGAAAAAAAAAAAAAAAAAAATTCATTTATTTGTGTGTGCGCGCGAAAAAGGAAACATAAATTCGTTTCTTTATGTAAAAACAAAAACATAAATTCATTTATTCGTGTGTGTGTCATAAATTCGTTTCTTTGTGCGTGTGTGTGAAATAGAAACAAGAACGCGTGTGTGTTAAAATAAAAATAGAAATAAGAACGTGTCTTATGGTAAAATAGAAATAAGAACATGAGATATTACTTTTTGTTGTTTCTCAATTTTGGCTCATTTTTAGGAATGTTTCTAAAATTTTAGAAATAAAAAACGGAAAGGAAACAATAAACGAGAACGTTATCAAACGAGTCCTAAGTGACTAGCAAAACCTTTATATATAGTCACTAAATCATTGGATGAAATTTTACGTCTTTTCCTGTCAAAATCATGTCTTTTTTTTTTTTAGTACATTCAAGGACTCTTTTTTTCAATCATAAGTTGATAACACAAAAAAAACTTTCATGTTAGATAAAAAATAAAAAAACTCAGCTTTTTTTTTCACCAAAAACGTGTGAAATGGGTTTTTATGACTCTTCTATTTATTTTGGTTACTGTTCACAAGTCATGGAAGCCCAAATTTGTTGCAGTAAGTGGTTATTTTACAAATATTTCTACTCTATATCTTAAAATTTTATGAAATTTTGAAGTTTGAAACCAACTTTGATTTGTGTCTACAATTATGATTTAGTTTTGAAAATAAAATTAAGGAGATTTCAAGACACTTACGATATATTTATAATTTTTTTTAATTTTAAAAGTGATAAATATATAAATTCTTTTATATTTGAAAATGCTCCCTTTTCTTACCGTATATATTAGGGTTTTTTTCCCTTTTATTTCACAATACTGCAACTATAAGGAGGAAGAAAAATGATAATTGATAAAGAGACCTTAATTCAAGCCTCTACATTAATTTTTCATGTTAAGATGGCAACTTTTCTGGAATTTCTAGCATATAATATTGATTATTTCTCCTTAATATGTAGGACCATCATGTTATTCTGATTTAGTTAGTTATACTATAATTAATTTCAAACCATCCCTATTTTTTCCTTCCTATTTTAGTGGGAGCGCAATGTAAAAAATTTATCAACCTCTAATAAAACCACACATAAACAAATTATAATTCAAAAATATTTTAGAAAAAGAAGTTTTCACATGACACACTATGATGGCAGACAACCCATGATTAATTAGTATTAGATCACACGTAGTTTCATCTCAAAATCAATTGATAATAAGACAAATAATACCTATTTATTTTATGTATAAAGCCAAGAGTGTGAGGTCGATCTCTTGATTTTCAATGTGAAAATCCTTAAGATGGTTCTTTTTAGGTTTATCATTATTGATCAGATGTTCATTTCATCTTATTAGACCTAATATTTATTTCGGCTTCGACTATGATATTATATTAGATAATATGAGGTTTTATCTCAAAATCAACTGATAATAAGATGAGTATTATGTCTATAAAAATGTGATTTTTAATACTTTTCAACTTGGGGAAACTTGACAATTATTGTAGAAAAAAGTTACTGTAATTGAAATTAATTATGAATGGTCATTTTCTTGATCTTTAACGGGACTGGTACCCTTATAGTTGAGAATTCCAATTCATGTGGTAAACCTAACAAAGTGATTATTATTGAAGTTGTCCTGTGGTTTTGGTAAAATGAACACAACTATCCAATCAAATTATGGAAATTAGAGATTTGAATCTCTTATTTTTTAAACCACTCTCTAGCTTACTCTTGAAATAGGCTTCGTCTAACAAAATCCTATAATCTAATTGAGAGTGATTGAGACTGAAAAACCGATTAGGACCTTGCAGTAGTAGTTACACTATCATTAATATGGATGCAATAATATAAGTACAAAATAAG
>JBBPDJ010000004.1:9223432-9239414 GCA_037974625.1 Cucumis cinereus | reverse complement strand
TTTCAAGCATTGGGTGATGAACGAAGGTCATTTAGCTATTACAAGGCGATTCCAGTAATTGAGAAGCTACCTTTTAATATTGAGAGCATCGATCAAGTTAAACACCTGCCAGCCATAGGAAAGTCATTGCAGGATCATGTGAGTGAAACATGTGTAGTTCGCTCTTTATTTCTCTTGGGGTATTGCATTATGTTGAACATTGCTTTTATTCACTCCGGCCACTCTTTTTTTTGCAGTGGAATACAGTAATCTTTGTATTTTGTAGTATATTGCCTCATAAGTCACCTGCAATCAATTTGTGTGTTCCTAATATCCTTTTGATTATCATATACATGCTTGTTCTTCTAGGTTGCAATGATTGGTGCATGTATCGAAGGAAAGCAAAAATTCCCATGGAGAATTAGATTGTCCATAGCAAGTGGAATAGCAAAGGGTCTGGGTTTTATGCTACAAGTGGATCTCTTTGTGCCCTATCGTTTTAAATCTTCCTTGGTCTCACATATATTTCATGGATAGGGATGTCAGGTTGATTAATCATTATCATTAGCTTGGATTATGCTTAACCTTTGGATGCAGTTACAGCTAGTTTATTACAGCCTCTCATACTTTTCCTGTTTTGTTTAGAGTAAAAAATCACCATCTAATTCTGGTCTTTTACTGTAGACATTTAATGAAGCAGATATGAAGGGTGATGGAAAGATTGATCAAGAAGAGTGGAGGGAGTTTGTGATGAAGTATCCATCATTGATCAAGATGTAAAATGTATATTGGCAAGCCAAACCCACGCTTGGGAAGATCTGAATTATTCATTGTAGATAATCTCTAGAGTTTCATTATGTGCATAAAAAAAGTTGAAACTTTGATTATATATTCATGAGTTTGAAGTATACAATAACTTAACAGTTTGAACTTTGAGGCCACAACATTTCTTTTTAAAGAAAATCAAAACATAATACTGCTGACAAATAATGATGTATACACATCTATTCATGTTATGAGATTTTTTGTAAAGGGTTTTTCTTTAATTAACCTGACCCGACCCAGCCCGATTACACCCCTAATTTATGAGGATCCAATTTTAACATTTTTAAAAGTTTAGAGGCTCAATTTTTTATTATTGAAAGTTTGAGAGTATAATTACAAGTATCATCATACTTGATGGGTAATTTTTGCAATTTATCAAATAAAAATGGGTTCATTTGATATTTTTTAATAGCCCTAATTTGTTTCCTGTACGGGGGTGATATTGGAGAGGCATGCGAGTTAGGATCGATAGTACCCCTTCAAAATGTTGTTAGAATCTTAATGCTAAAGCGTGGTGGAGCAGTAAAACATTTAATTTTTGGTGGGTTGGAGTGGGTGATTCATGGTTGTCAAAGGATGATGTTGTATTTGTGTTGAGTTGAAGTGTTTTGACAAGGGTTAGTCAATGAAAGCACTTAAAGGTGGGGCAACAGGGTTATTGTGTTTTATTCAGATGTTGAGGTTTCACAACCAGACTCTTATTGTTTGAATATGATTTAATGGAGATAATTTGTGCACTAAACCAGTCGTCATCTTATCTTTATAAGACAAAAAAAAAAAAGGTGGTGGAAGCTGTGGTTGAGCTTGTGCATGGTGCTGGTGTTATTTCTTATGTTAAAATGAATTGTTAATGTGATTTCGTGGCTCACTGGCTTGTTGGTTGGTGTTGTTTTTGGGTTTGTTCGGTGTCCTACCTTCTTCTTCTTCTTCTAATCAAGAAGTGTGTATTAGGGTTTGTTAGGATTCATGTTTTGCTACTAGAGAGGTTTCTCTAGTTCTACTGCAGTATAAGTTTGAGAAACATTATTATAAAATAGTTCGACTTTGAGGATCCTTTGGAGCACCAAAAGTTTGTAGAGACCACCAACTAACATTGCCGAATAACTTTTAAATTTTGTATTTTAATTGAATAATTTTAAATTTTTGAAAGCATTTGTGATAACCTTTTTTGGTTAAACCCTAAACTAGCGGACTTTGAAGTTTATATTTAGGAAAATTTGATTTTGTGTATATGTGATAGATCTGAAATCTGTTGTGTTGTGAGTTATAAAAGGTGGAGAAGAAAAGGTTGGTGTAATTGGGGAATAAATGAAAAATAATTATTGGAGTGAAAAGTCAGATTTAGCCCGGAAGGAGTATTAAAATAATCTGAAATGTAAAGGGGGAGGGTCAGAATAGGGAAACGAAATGTGGCAGTGAGTAGTGTAGGGTGACGGAGGTACGTGGTAGTAGGACCATAAATGACCAATCACAAATAGAGACGTGGTATTCAGTAACAGTGATTTCTTAGTGGGCCCCTCCATTTTTCTCACTTCTATCAATGCTATTTAGCTAACACTACTACCCTATCCCTCTCACTTTACCACCTCTATTTCTCTTCTCTCCTCCCTTTTTGTTTTTCCACTAATTATTTTCAAATTATTATTCTCTTTTTCTTTTTCTTTTTCTTTTTTATATTATTTATTTATCGCAGAAATCCAAAAAAAAAAAAAAAAAATTACACTGCGTAACTCTTATTTACTCTCTCTCTCTCTCTCTCTAGGCACAAGTTACGGTGCATGCTCACCTCACGTGACCCTCCCTATTAAATGTACTTTTCTTTTTTTCTTCTTAATATTATAGTTCTATTATCTATAATAAAACTTTCGAATGTGATGAATTCTTTTTTTTTTTTTTTTCTTTTTTGTAATTAACATATGAGCAACCACCTTAACTTCTGTATAATTCAATATTTGTCAAATTAATGTTTTAAGTAATATTTGTAATTAACCCAAATTTACAACATACATACACTTAGTATAAATCAGAGTCTAAATACTTAACGTTACATTACATGGCAACTTCATCCCTTCTCCCTCACCTTATGGACAGCAAACACATCAATTTGCTAAAACAAGCTAAAATTGTCAAATTCAATCACTTTCACTCCTCACATAATGTTATTGCCAAAATAATAATAGTAATAATAAAGAACAATAATAATTAAATCCAAGAAAATTATTGGAAAAGAAATTAAAAGATTAGGGTTTAGAGTGGGGGAAGTAAGAAAAGTATAGTATTATAGTATAGGTCTGCGACGCCGTTTTTGCAATGAAGAAGAAGAAGAAATAAGAGTTAATTGGCAGTGGGGGACCCAATTCTGACGCCATTCTGATGTATTCACCTTCCAAATATTATTAATAAATAATCTAAAATCAAATTTGATTATTACTCTTTTTTTCCTTTTACCTTTTTACAGTTTAATATTTACTGTGTCTGGTTGACTTAATAACGTATTTCTACCACGTTCTAATTATTGCTGTCTTTAGTTGTTTCCCCTTTCTTAATTAACTCTGTCTAATCTCACATCATTTGCTCTTAATTTTGTCCCTAACTATTCCTTTTTCAAATTCATTAATCTTTATTATTATTGTTGTTTAACTTTTAAGTAAGATTGAAGGTTAATATATTGATGAAATGTCCTTTTTTTTTTTTTTTCTTCTTAGAATTCTGTGACGCACACATGTTTTGATTTTTTTTTTTTTTTACTTTTTACTTTTTACCTAAAGCTATTTTACATTGGTTTGAGCAAAGAGTTGGTAGCTAGCTTTGACATTAATGTGTGTGTGTTTTTAATTATAGGAGAAATATGAGTTCATTAATTAAAATATTGCATGGATTTAGAATTTTATTAATTTATACGTCTCTTCAAATTTCAATATCCATTAAACTATAAATTGTTTATATATATATATATATCAATTTAGACAATTCTTTATAATTAACTTATAAAATCACTCTTCCATCTATTTTTATGTATGGACGGTTCTTCAAAATGTTGCTCAACATAAAAGATTAGAATTGTGGATGAACAATTCTCACAACGAATTCCAATAGTACATCCAAATTGATTTATTATGAAAATATAGGATTATAAAATGATATAATTATAAGCTTTGAATTATATTGTTTTCAAAGACAATATAAGTAGATATATTTATAAAAGTTTATAATTTAAATTGGTGAAATTAATAGTTTAAGGTAATAGTAAAGTTTAGAAATATAATGAAAAATAAATGAAATTGATATGTGATGTGAATTGAATTGCTAGCCATTTTATAAATAAAATGTATATGTCTCATTATGATAATAAGTATAAGGTTGGCATTAATATTTTGAGGTTTTATAATTTGGTGTGAATCATAAATTATGTTGCTTAAAACATTCTACAAAGTATGTGATAGTAAAACCATCACAACAATATTCATTTCTAGGTCATCTATTGCTCAACTGATTAACTATTAGACATAAACCAACTACATACAAAGTCCTCATAACTAGATTTGTAGAGATTTACTAATCTATATATACAAAATTATGATGGAAAGATGGAAGTGGAATGTAATTGGTTAGAGGTATGGTCAAACTTCTTAATACCGAGACTACCAAACCTGATTAAATCTTCGGTAAAGAAGTTAAGGAGGTGTCACAAGCACTTGAAGATATCTCTTCCACGATGGTTTAGTTCATTCTCTTATCTATAAAATAAATAATAATAATATATTTGTGTAGGATTTAGTTAAATAGAGAAGGTTTTGATGGTGCATTGGAAAAAGGAAATAAGGGTGTGAGCAAAGTTAGGTTGATTATTGTTCTCAATGTTTATATTCAACATCAAAAGTCAAACTCCAATGTCTTTAGAGAATCTTAACTTAGTTGGCTTTGTTGAACTACACTTATTTAAAACCCCCCAAACAATCCCCCTTTCCCACCCTTTTTTTTTTCCATTTTTACATACTTTTTAAAATTAAAAAACAAAAACTAACAAATCCCTACTCAACATACAAATTTTAATTTTATATAATAGATCAAATCTTATTTTAATAATTTTGATTTTTTAGTGACTTTCAAACCACAACATTTAAAATCCAGAACCCATAATTTCCAAAGTTGATAATTTGATAACTAAATTTGTGTTTCTACTTATTCTTTTCTTTCTTTATTTTATCTTTTTTAAGTTAAATGAACCCACAAATTCCTAATAAATTTAATATTCTCTTCTAAAATTTAAGTCTATCTCCTTACCCTAGCTTTACTTTTCGAAAAAGAAAATATTATTTTTTTTCTCCTTACGTGGTAAATTGGTATACTCATTGTAATTCAAACTTTAAAAACTAAATAATCGTACAAAAAAAAGTAGATCTTCATTTTCATTAGTTTATGTTTTAAAGCAATCGGATCGTGAGAGGGTGAATTCAAATCTTTATCTAATAAAAGGTTTCCTAAATCTCGATAACAATATTAGTTTTACATTTGTAAATTATTATAGAGAAGAAATGTATAGAAATTTAGGGGTAAATTGTAGGTAGTATTAAAACGTTACAATTGGTAGGATGTGAATCAAAATGCATGAGTTGAGTTAACTAGGTCTAAAAGATGGATGGGTGTATGTGTATGAAGTAAATAAAATAGTAATGAGAAAAATTAGGATATAAAAGTGGCGACGTGGCGAAAAGGGATTGGTGGGTTGGGACAGGTAAGGAATTGTCTTGTTTGGGTACTGTTTTAAGACAAGAAGGGAGACAGTGCTTTAAAGATGGCTGTTTAAGCTGCCTGGTTGGCAGGTGATCACAAGGACACTCCATGTGTTGTCAAAACCATCCTCTCTTCATACTTCTCATCACAACCCCACTCTCAATCACCCGCCTATGCACCACGCGCTATACTTTTTTCCATTTCAACTTCTGCGTGTATTTCAAATCCATTCTACTGCGTGGGAGTTTCTTGTAATTACAACCTCGACTTATGAAATTTTATTTTTTAAAAAAATTTCTTATTGGTTGAAAATTATTATTTAAAAAAAAAAATTAGAAAAGATTCTCTTTTTTTGTTATGTAGGTTTTTTTTTATTTAATTTTATTATTACATGGTATGTTTGCTTTGCTTTACATCTAAACTCAAATGCTATAATTGTTGTAATGATTTTAAATCTACAATTCTTTAAATAATAATAATAATAATAATAATAATAATGGTGTGAAATTAAAGGAAATTTTTTTAAAAAGGGGGAAAAATAAAGGTTGATGAGAGAATCTTAGCCGTTGATGCTTTGGTTTTGCCCCACTTATTCCCCACATGATTCTAATATCTCACATGATGAATATCTTTGATGTCTAAGCATTGTCATTTGTGACACCTTTTTTATAAAGTAAAATAAGATTATATCGAGCATCTCCCTTAATGGTTTTTCTTTATACATATATGTTCATTTGTTGTTTTAATTTCTATTTTGAGATGACATGACAAATATATATTTTTTTAAGTTTAAATTCAGATACATATTCATAAACAAACCGTAGTCATGAGCTATTGTTTTAAATGAATTCATGTCAATATAAGTTTAGATCAATGGTACAACATATGTATTGGGGTTCAATTGGATCCTTAGCATATGTAATTGTTTTACGTAAACAAAGCTACTAATTCATTAGATTAAATGAAGAACTTTGGTCTAATAGATTGAAAAAAAAAAAAAGAAAAAAAAAGGAGGTATTAGCAAAATTATTGGGGATTTGAAGTGAAAATAAAAAGAGAGAAATTAGGGGAAAGGTTTGGTATTGTAATGTATCTTTTTTTTGGTTAACTTTAAAGTTCACATATATAATTAATTGTGTTTCTAAGAAAGTATGATTTCCTCACTTTAAAACTTGACAATCAAAATAATTGTTATAATTTTATATTTTACTCAATTCAACGGATATAATGGAAGGATTTGATTGATTAGCTAACAATATACAACTTGCTTATGCTTATATGAGATTGAAAAAAGCACCATAAAACAACTTCTAACCTTTATATTTAAACAAAACAAAACAAAAATTGTATCCTTAATAATGATGGAATATAATGTAGTTAAAAGAAAAGAAAAAAAAAAGAATCTTTTTTTTTTGTGTGTTATTTTTGTATAAGTAATAAATATCCTGAAAATTATTTTTAAAATGTGTTTTTTGGCCGAATATATGAATAATAATTTCAGAAATGTTATATTACTCTACTTGAATTTCTTTTTTTTTTTTTTCTCTTTTTTTTTCCGAAGTTATAATCGCAATATAATAATATCACGACGAGGTCACTTAAACATACGTCAAAGTCGACGCGGAGAGGTGGAAAATAGGAGCAGATCGAATATACACGTTATGACTGTCATCTGCCAGTGACAAAATCCCCCAGTTTCGTTGCGCCACGTGGCCTTCTACCCACCGTTGATTATCTCAATCAGAAATAATCGAACCCGGTCGACTGTCCGGACTTGTGATTCTTAGTTTTCGCCACTGGAGCTGGCGTCGCCTTCCGCCCTCGCACACCAGGGATTTCCGGCGGAGTGAGCGACCGAATTAACGCAAAGTTGAGGCCTTTGAAGAATGGATGCTTCTTAATGTCGGCGGACCCGCGTTTCGACCCGAGTCTCCGGGTCGGGTCCTTGTTGAGCAATCCGGATATGAGGTCCCGCGCGTGGTGTTCAAGCGCGCCGGACGGCACGGCTGTCGGAAACGTCAACGGCTTCTTTATTATGCTTCTTAGTGTTGTCTCGTTCGACGGAGCCGCAAACGGCGTTCGGCCGTAGATCAACTCGTAGAGGAAAATTCCAAAGGCCCACCAATCGACGGCGTTACCGTGAGACCCGCCGGCGGCAACTTCCGGCGAGACGTACTCGTGGGTACCAACGAAGGAGCAGGACCGAGCGGAAACAGGCTCAGCGACGAAGAGCCAGTTAGGAGACAGAGTTTGGACCTTCCTCGACCGGAAAAGCCGGTTGTAAAGGCAGGAAAAAGGAGCTGCAGAGGCGGCGGAAACGGCGGCGTTGGTTCTGGGGTACGCCGTTGATTCGGGAAATGCCGTGTTGGGGGAAGAGTTGGGTGATTCAACGGCAGGGGTGGCGTCGGAACAGAGAGATAAATCAAAATCCGATAACATAATGTGACCGTCTGATCGGACGAGAACATTCTCCGGTTTAAGGTCTCTGTAAATGATTCCAAGCATATGGAGGTACTCTAAAGCAACAAGAACTTCCGCTGCATAAAATCTGAAAATCAAACACAAAATCAATTCATTTAAATTAATTCTACAGGAAAAAATAAATAAAATCACACCCACAAAAAAAAAAGTATGATTATGTGAAGTAAATTGTTGCACAAGAATGGTGATATAATTCCTGAGGAAGAAAATGCAAGAGGGGAAGAGAAAAGCAGAGGCTAAACGAACCCCACTTCATTAAAATGGAAATTGTTTTAAATAAAAGTCAGAAGATATTCATCGAACCCAATCTCGGCAGCAGAGCAGAGATGCATTAATTAATATTAAAAATGAATTTTTCCCAGAGAAAGAAAATGAATAATTTCCATGGAAGGAGACATCACAGAAAGCTAAAGCAGACAAGATTGTAACATCTCAGGTTTTCACACCACAACCAAACAAAAACCATTCTGAAAACTCTGAATTCAATTTATATATATATAAACATTAATATTTTTAAAATCGTTCCAAAAGAGCTTTCCAAGTATCTACATAATATCTCAGTGAGAAAAAAAAGGGTTAAGGATGATGATGATGATCTGTTTAACATAGTACCTAGCGGAGGTGAGAGAGAAGCGTTTCCGTGGCTGTTTATGGCGGAGAGAATGCAAATCCCCACCAGAACAAAACTCCATAACAATACAAGAGAAATGAGAAGCTTCAAACTCAGCGTAAAGTGTAGGCAAAAACGGATGATCAAGCATCTTCAATATTTTCCTTTCCATTTCCGCTCTCTGGACTTTCTTCTTCAATTCCAACGCTTCTTTATCCACGACTTTCATTGCATACAAACACGAAAAATCGTCGTCGTCATCGTTATCTTCATCGTCTTCATCTTCATAACAACACCCTTTACTAAAGTTCCTCAACTGACACAAATAAACAGTACCAATGTCGCCAGCACCAATCCGACGGAGAAGTCGAAAATCACGAAACGTGAGTTTAGATTTGCGACGACGAATAGCGGAGTAAGCGAAATCGGATGAACGGTGTGGCTTTAAATGGAGACTGTCGGGTGAAGATCGGGAAGTGGGTAAATCAATGGCGGCATCAAATGAAAGACGACTGAAGCTACTACAACTCTCGCTGCTCATAGAATTTTGACTGGAATTGGAATTAAGAGCGTCTGATTCTGGGGGAAGGTGCTGTAACATGTTAGGGTGAATGTAAGGAGAGAAATGGATTAGGGCATTGGAATTGGATTAGGGTTTTTGGTAAGCAGAGGAATATGGGAAGAAACTGGAGAGAGCGAGAGAGAGAGAGAGAGAGAGAGAAGAAGAAGAAGAAAGAGAGGATGAGAAGCGCGAGAAGTAGTTGTGGGGGTATTTATGCTTTAGATGTACGGAGGTTTTTTCATTCCTAATCTTTGGTTTAAAATTCAAAATTACCCTTTTAACCCTCCTTTCTTCTTCAATTTACTTTCCTAAACAACACTCTCATTTTTACCTTATGAGTCAAATTGTAACTTTGTTTTTGAAAGCTCCAATTCTTAAACTTACTTACGTTGTTTTTTCATGAACTTGGCAAAGATTTAATAGATTCTTAATACATGTTTGATGGCTCGAAATAAGTTTGTAGTATGATGTAATTCAAAACACGTGTTTGGATTCAATGCTTTGGGCTTTGTTTGTAATACAAGATTTATTTTATTACAACAGTTTTCAATTTAACTCTATTTCTCACTGATTTTACTCTTTACAATCTCATTTTTATTATGTATCTAATTACTCACGTTTTTCAATATTTTTTTTATTCTCACTCAATTCTGATTACATTTCGGTTTTCACGAGTAGTTTGGGGCTGGAATGTAATAGAGGTTACTGAAAATATGAGGGCCGTTGGAATGCTTGTCGAATCATCAGTGGTGAATGGGAATGAGATCATGAAACATCAAAACAATCGTAAATAATGTTGGGTTGAAAATTGTGGAAACATAATTTGTTTAATATTACAAATTAGGCCCAAGACACACAATCCAAAAATTGATTTTGGATTATATTACGTTAAATTACAAACTCATTTCATTACAGACTCCAAACACCCATTAGATATTTAATTACATGGCTCATATGACATTGATTTACATAATATATATATATATATATATACACACTAAATCATGAACGTACTAAACATGTAATTGAAGTCTTAAATACATTAATAGAGACTTGTTTGACGAAAAAACGAATGTCGAGAGACCTATTATATATTTCTATAGTTCAATGGTTTATTAAATACAATTGAAAGTTAAAAAAATAGGTATTGTTTGGTAATCATTTTATTTATTATTTTTCGTTTTTGAAAATTAAGAATGTTTTTTATTCATTTCTCACAATGTTTTACATATTTCTTTACATACAAAAGTTGTATTTTTGGCTAAATTTTAAAAACGAATATAAAATTTTTAAATTATTATTTTTATAGTTTTCAAATTTTGGCTTAATTTTTAAAAGCAAATCAATAAACCTACAGATGAAAAATGTGTTAATAAACTTAAATTTAATGCATGGACAATAGACATATCAATTTAAAAGCTATAGGACTAAGCATCTAACTTAACCCTTTTTCAAGTTTTTTTTTTCAATTAGCAAATTTAAAATTTTACATTTAATTAGGTAGTGGAATGATAATACAATATTAGTCTAATAATTGTTTTTCTTTTTCTATATTTTTATTCAAAAATAATCTAAAGGAAAAGTTACAACCTCGTAATTATTTTTTCCATTAATCATATAAGTATGTATGTTAATTGAGTTATTCTCGCATACTTTTTTTAAAACGATTTTACTGAGGAAAACAATAAAAAGACCTCATAAATACTAATATTAAAATTTAACATTTTGTAAATACTAATTTAGGATAAAACAATAAAATAAAATTGATTCTTAAAAATATACTAGATACAATTTTGTCGTTTTAATAAATATATTTTATTTAAGTTTATGAAAAAAAGTTAAGTGGTTGAGTTTTTTAATTTTGCTCATAAATATTTGAACCAAAAAAAGTTAAAAGTCCCTAAATTTTATAGGAAAATTATTTTAAAAGGTACAAAAGTTGAAAATATCTAACAAAGTTTTAAAATTTATAAATGATAAATATTTATAAGATACAATGATATAATCTAAAATTTTGTTAATTTGAAAATCGTTCAATTTTATATTCTATATCGGATTTTTATTTCATATCTATAGATTCATTAATTTAAAAAAAATACATAATAAATTGGTCATAGATTTAATTTTTATCAAATAAAAAATTTTAAAATCTACTAGATTTAAAATAAAATGTTCATATTTGACATACATTAAAAAAAGAAAGAAAAAAACAATTTGACATGCAATTAGAATGTCAAGACAAAACTTGTAGTTTAGTCAAATTTTAAATGTGTATATGAATTGAATTCATTTATTTATTTTTTTAAATATTGGAAATGAAATGCATGTATATATATATATATAGTACAATGGTACTAAAATTTTTGTCGTAATTTAATAGAATTAAATGAGATGTGATGTGTATTTATTGTATGATAAATAATAGATGTAATAAATAAATAAAATGAAGCAGTAAAGAGTTCGGGAGTTGGTATGCGCATGGTATGACTAATTTGTATTTTTAACTATTCTATTAATAATTTAATAGTTGTTGGTCCACTTCTATGCTCATTTTATTATTAATTTTCTAAAATAAAAAAACAAAATAAACACGTCTAATGTAAAAGGTTAGAGAGCGTTTATACTAAGGAGGAGTGAGTTATTATAGTTTGATCATAATAGTTTGTGTTTAGAGTATATATTATTTTAGTTTGATTATAACATTACATACTTAGTTTATTATTTTAGTTTGAGAAAAAAAAATAGTAAATCCTGTATCAAATAATTAAATAAATGATGAATATAAAATAATAAAAATTATAGCAAATAGTAAATATTAAAATAGAGGATAATTTGGTATGGTTATAACCAACTCCAAAACTTTGAGATATAGCCTATGCAATTTTCTGACGTTTATGGATATCATAGTGAATACTTTTATTTATGTCACTTTTATCTTAAAGAATAAAAATATTTATGTAAAGTAGCACGTGGAATATTTAGTAAGAGCAACGAGAGTTATGAAATAAGGATCTAGCTTATCTTAGATGAATGTTTGGTGTCGAAACTTGTTAAACGATATAAATTGTAAGATATGGCTTTTGTAATTACATTGGAGTAGGGAGTGAAGTTGTGGTAGGCTACTGTAATGCTCTGGTTCCACAGGATGTATGTGAAGTCTTTTAGTTAACATTGGTTTGGAATTTATTATTAATTTATTGTTATTACAATGTGATTGTAGAGTTAAATTGAAATCTTAATTGAGAAATATTTCAAAAGAAAATCAGTGTGGTCGCGATCATCCACGTTGAATAAAAGTAATAATAAATTTAGAAGATTCATGCAATTATCCTAATTTTTATTAAGTTATAGAACATCGTCACTAAGGTATACAAATATTATGGTAATACATTAACAAATTCAATATTTCAAGGCTTCACCTTCTAATTTTTTAAAATTATTTAACAATTCTCATAGATTTACATAATTAATTTTTTCGACTTTGTAATTTGAACAAATTAACTTGATTTTTTTTAGAAAAAATGAATTATGTAGAGTAAGTGATGAAATTATTCTATTTATAAGTGATGAAATTATTCTATTTCTCTTTCAAAATTTCCAGAAATTTTGGCAACATTTTTTATTTTTTATTTTTTTAATTTTAAGAAAAAAAAATAGACAAAAAAAAAAAAGTGAGGACAAAACCCTATGTTTAGGCTTTTTTTCTCAAAAAAAAGGATGGCACGTGAGAGCAGAGGGGATGGGTAAGGTTTAGCACGTGGGTATAGTATAGGAAAAAGGAAGGCAAAGGAATAGGTCGTTTTTTAGGGGCAGGATGACGTAATAAAAGAAATTGGCACGTGCAAGGAGGTAGTTTCCAATGGTTGTCACGTGGCCTATGTTGCTTCTTCATCTTATTTTGTATTTTCTTTCTCAATTAATAATAATTAAAAAAAAGCGCGTGGGATTATGTAGGCGCGTGTAATGTGAAGGAATTTGGCAGTTCTTTTCTCTTCATTGGTTTTAAATTGGTCAACCCCTTGCCGTCCTGCAAGCTCCAACCTTTTTTTTTTTTTTTTTTAAATAAAACTACAGGTTTTTTTTCTTTTTCATTGAAAAATTTTATTTTTTTAGTATATTTTTCATTTAAATCCTTAAATTTAAGAAAATTATAATTTTACGTCATTAGATCTTTGAGATTAACTTTCATTTTCATTAATTTTAAATAATACTGAGGTTAAAACTAAAATATTAATTAATTATAATTCTAATAAATTAATAGAAAGATATTTAATGTTAAAGACAGTAGGTATAAGTAAGCATTTGGTAGCAAACGAAGGTTAGAAAAGCAAGTCTTAAAACCTAAAATTAAGGAATAAACTACACCTAAAATTAGGGACTTAAAAAAGAATTTTTCTCTCTGTCAATTTTTCTATTTTCATAAATTTCAATATAAAATTTTATAAATAGACATTGATATTTCTATTATTGTCGATATAATATAAAATTTTGTTATATTTTATAAATATTTTAATTTATTTGATGATTAAAATATTTAAAACCTGTAATTTAAACTAAAATGTGGTTTATGTAAATAAGAAAGAGTATGTATTTGATTTGGTATGTGAAATAGAAAAGTCAGGATTTTGGTAATATATAAACTTTAAAGGGAAAAAAAAAGTTGTGGTAGCTATGAAATTAGAAATGGAAGTTTTGGACTTGCATGCAAAATAAAATACTTGTACGTTTTAGTGTTTACCACATTTAAATTTAAAATCCAAAAGATGGGGCCCATCATATGATATTTGCCTTAAATACATGATTTGATATCTTATCATAACTCATTTTGAACTTGTTAATTAAATTAATACATTTAGGGGAATTTAATTGGATTTTATATAAATATTTTAAAGAAAAATTATCAGACTCAAACTTTATAAAAACAATTGACTTATTTGGTAATCTTATTTATGGTTGATAAGATCAAACATTTGAAATCGCTTTCACGATGTATTATATACGCTTATGAATTGATTTGATAATTAAGATTCCCAATGAACACAAACATGCATATCTTTAGTAATCTAATTGATAACTATAGAAGGTAAGTTTTGAATAATTGACTATTAGAATGCGTTTGTTTTACATATATGATATTTATCATTCTTATGTCATTCAATTCAACTCATTCGGGTTTTCAAAATAAATAATGGTGGCCCAAAAAAATAATTAAAAATAACTCTCAAATTATTTAAGTAGCTCTTTCTAGCTAGTTTATGAAAACATTATGCATATGCATTTCTTCCTATACAAAATGAGAAAAGGTGGGTAGGGACAGAAAAAACATGTCATACAGAATTGGCAGAGAGAAAGTGGTTGCAGGGGACAATGGTGGAGCTTATAATATTGGATCACACACTCTAATTAAGCCTTGAACCTTCTTGGAAGTTAAATTGGACCGTTTGGAAACAGGGTTAGTGTATCCCAACTGAGTAACATCCACATTTGGTGGTAGGGGCATGTGTTTTCTTTCTATTTCTTTCCACTTTCTTCTTATCATTTCAATCTTTTTTTCCCTCTCCAAACTCATCTCGGTCGGTTTGAAAAAAATCCAACCTAATAACATCTTTTAAAAGTTTACAAAACTTGAATCGATCTAAACCGACGAATTGTTGGTCGGTTTGAAACTTTATCAAACCAATTGGTTGAAAAATCGATTCTGATCAATAGATGCTCACTCCTACCTTCATCTTTTTTCAATGTATTTTAAAAAGATTGTAGCTAAATTATAAAATTAGTCATTGAGGTTTGACGTTTGTGTCTAGTTATCTAGTTGTTGAACTTTCAAAGTTACAAAAGAAAATCCTATTCACATATCTTCTAGACACAAAAATTGAAACATTAGAATTTAGGCATAAGATTAAAAGCTATATTTGATAGATTAGTTAAATTTTAAAAACTATGATTTTGTTTGACATTAAATTTATAGTTTGACATTTAAACAACTTAAATAAGCATAATTAGTCAAGTAGTATTTTACATGACATATCACACTTTTAGAAATTAATTAAATAAACACCCACCTCTAAGTTTAAATAAATAATCACTTCAATTGTCCAACTCTATCTTAGTTTTTTTTAATAAAATAAAAGAAAGAAAATGGGAAATCAATTTTATGTTAGGTTATTTATTTATTTTAAACTGAAGGTTGGTTGAATATTTTTTTTTAAAAAAATTAGTTTAAATAAAAATATTTACAAATATAATAAAATATTACAATCTATATGTGATAGATCACGATAGACTATTATTTGTATCTATCATGATAAAGATAGACACAGAAAGTAGTTTATCGTAATCTATCACAGATAGATTTTGATAGACTATCGCGTCTATCATAACACACATATAGATACAAATAGTAGTCTATAGCGGTCAAGCATAGATAAACTGTGATATTTTGTAGATATTTTAGTTTATTTTGTTATATTTGAAAACAACAATTTTTTCATAAATTCAAAAATTTTTTCTTGAACAGAAAGTGGAGATGGATTTCAAAAGTAATATAAGAAGGAGAGAAATAACATATATTTTAATAAAATTGATGTGCCTATAGTTGTATTATTTATATAGATGAAACTAAATGTATTAAAGAATTGTGTATTTGAATAAGAAGAAAAGATATAGGTCAAATTATTTGTAATACTTTAACTTAGATAATGATTATGAAATGAGTAGTGAAATAAATTATAAATACATAATGAATGAGAGAAAATACATAATAAAGTTGAATTATTTTCAAGATATATATA
>JBBPDJ010000004.1:9212047-9222618 GCA_037974625.1 Cucumis cinereus | reverse complement strand
TATATATTTGAAGAGAATGGAATCTCTTGAAGAGCCATTTGATTGACAAATTTTGTTTATCAAAAACCATACAAGTTTGCTAAGCTGTCGTTTCTTTTAGGACGTTTTATAATATTTGGTGATTGAATAAACCAATTTTTCATTCTTTTTCTCTCTTCAAATAATTGTCAATTGGTGTTTATTTTAATTCATATTTTGTCTTTCTTTTAATTATTTTAAATCATAAAATTTATGAAAATATTTACAAATATATCAAAATATCATAAGCTATATGTAATAGACCAAGATAGATACAAATTAGTTCATCGTAGATAAATTGTTATATTTTAGTATATTTTTATTATATTTTGATTAATTTTGTTATATTTGAGTACAATATTCCTTCGAATCTTGAATTTAATGCTATCAATAATTGTAATAATTCACATATGACACGTATGTCTTTCTCTCATCAATTAGTACTCGTTGAAGAAATAAAAAATTTCATATTTTTTTGTTGTAAAATTGTGAAAAAAAAATTCCAATTATACCCTTAGATACATGGTTACCAAATACCTACGGGGAGGCACATTACAATACTTGTACACACTTCTAGCCGAAATCTTATTAAAAATGGGAGCATATGCCTCTACTTTGTTTCGTTCTTCTTCTGAATCATCGCTTGAATGAAGACACCTGATGGACCTGACTTTTCCAAATGTCCACTACCACCGATCCTTCTCCTTTTTGAATTTAGATTTTTCGCGCCGTTTCAGCTGTCGTGGGATCAATGAGGAAGAAAGAAATGCATGAACTTTTTTATAGAAAAATGTAAAATAATACACGTACTGAGACGGAAACGAAAATAGTTATTTTCTAATCTAGATTATATGTTTATGGTGTAGATTAAAAATTAGTGGAACATTTTTTTAGGGTGCATCAAATTCTATTCCATATGGACATCATGAAAGAGCTTTAGAAAACAAAATGTGGAATTTGGAAAGGCAGATGAAAGAAAAGAATTTAAAAAAGAAGAAGATTTAGTTGGATTCCATTTTTTTTTTTTGGAAAAAGTAATAATGAAATTGAGCATTTTGATTAAGATGTGTTTTTAATGATTTATAATGTAATTAGAACCTTATTCAACATATATTACCATATTCTTCCCCTACCCAAAAGACAAAAAAAAAAATAAAATAAAAATAATGATATTTATTGAAATAAAAAAAACAAAATACATAATAAAATAATGTATTATTATTTTTAAATATTAAGATGTACGATGTTTTGGTTAATTTATAATTTTTATATAATAAAATAAAAACGTGTAAAGAAAAAAAGAAAAAAAGGATTGGATTGGATTGAGTGAAAGACATAATTTGTGGACCAAAATATCTTGTAAGAGAGACATAGAATAATAATAATACTCTCTTCTCTTCTCTTCTCTCCACACACATAACCATTGGTTTCCCAAAATCCTTAATTTTAAACCATACATTCATTCATTTCGATCAATATTTTAAAAATCAAATCTTTATTTCAGTGGATCATATGAGCACTTCTCATTTAACTCTCCTTCTTTTTTAATTTACACTATATTCTAAATACATTACTACTAACTCTTTTTATCCTTATTGCAATGGTCATGCCAAATCTACTAGTCATATCATGTGGAAATGTAAGTTCTCTAGGCCTATATGTGTGACTTACTCATATCGTCTTATATTGTCTTATTTGGTGTTGGCAAAGGTTGGATGTCTATGTTAAATTATTCGGACATTTGGAGGAGATTGATTGTATGATTATTATCTTCTGTTGCTTTTGGAGCTTTTGTAACGAGATCTGCTTCAAGAAATGAGTTCCTCATATTAAAACATTCCGAAGTTTGATTGAGAAGCATATGAAAAAGTGTGGGTCAAATTGTGCGTAGGCTTCCTCGTCTCTCCCTTCTCCTTCTAATCCTTTTCATCGTCATTGGTGTCCACCATGATTGATGGTTATTATATTTTCAATGTGATAATGCTCGTGGTCATATAAGGAGGGCTTGTTTAAATTGTTCGTAATCATAAAGGTCTACCGCTTTTGACTGGTTGCAAACTTATTCCGGGGGCGGGGAATTAATCTGCTTGAATCTGAGGCCAACTTAGAGGGTTTGATGGCGATCAATTAGGATTAGAGAGGTACAATAAACTCTTAGAGGTTGATTCTGATTCACTAGAGGCCATCAATCTCATTAATGAGATGAATTTTTCCCTCTTTCAAATTAAAATTTTCACTAAGAAAACTATTTTTGTTTACAAATATGTTAGCAAGCGTTTGAGGCGAAGACTACCTAAAACTATAATAATCACCTCTTAGTATAGTAGATACTATTTAAAAGTCCACAATTAGCTACAGTAAACATTATTTCAAAACATCTACTTTGCTATATTATTTATTATTTGCTACAATTTTTATTATTTTACATTCATTATTTTTTCTGTTATTTGCTACATTATTTACTATTTTCTTCTCAAACTAAAATAGTTTACACCTCATATACATACTATTATAACCAAAACTAAAATAATCTATCCACCGAATACAAACTATTATAATATAACTATATAATAACTGACTCTTTAAGCACTCCTTTTCATGGTTTATGCTTTTGTCATGTTCGTTGATACGTAGGAGAACAAAACAACTCATGTTTTTGTGGGTTTAGCATCCTCTTAGAGTATTTGTTACATGAAAAAATTATTTTGTAGATAGCATTCTCTTTAATTCTTGATGCATGGGGGGTGAGGCCTAGACAAAGTTTATTTTATATGTAAAAAAGAAAAAGTAATGTATGAAAGAAACATAAGAAATAGTGAGGAGACAGAATGGACAGATAATAGATCCCCACATGGCCAAAAACAACACTACTTTACATGACATGTCATCAATATTACAAGCAATTGAATGAGATGTGCACACTTCATTGGGGTTTCATTTCATTTTGATTTTGATTTCAAATTTGGGCCCAATTCCTTTTTTTTTTTTTTTTTTCTTATTTTTTATTTTAATTTCTTTTTCTTTTGATAATAACAAGTCCCTAAAAAAATTCCAGCAATGTTTTTTTGGATTTTTATTTCAACTCTCGATTTCACTACAATTATTTATTTATTTATTTTTCCCTTCAAGAAGGTCCCATGATTTTCCCACACGGAATTGCTTGTGTTTCAAAAGCCCAACAAAAAGTGCACCAAAAGGAATGGTTTTTGTATTTCTACCCATTTTGTGTTTTTTTATTATTAAGGCTTTGTTTGTTTGTGAGATTAATTCCAAACTTTCAACTATCATTACAAAACCAAACTTTCACTATTTGCACACATGCCCACTCACTAACTTCCCATAATTATGCTTTAACCCCATCAAAACAAGAATTTATTTAAAGGGTCTTCTTTGAGTTATATTTATTTAAAGAAATTCCCTTTGGTTTTCTATATATATATATTTCACTTGTATGAGAGGTTGATGTCAATATTGTAGGTATTCCATTGACTTACAAGCTCAATTAAACATTGTCTAACACATTTAACTAATTAATACCCATAAATGTGTAAGAAATTCATTTTTGTAGATTAATGGTAAGTATAAAGGTCAAGAAATTGTAGTGTTGTACTTCAATATTTCCAATAAAGAGGAATATGCTTCTCCTATCTTATGTTTTCTTATCATCTTAACCTAATAATGCAGTATTATAACTAAAAGAGTTAGAAGATATTTGGACTACTTTAGCTTGAGTCTTTTTGGACCACATTGTTTGATAGAAAAAAGTTTCTTTTAAGCCGTTGTCGGATTGTGTTTGTGTAGTCATCTCTACTGAGTTGAGAATGATGAGAGTTACAAGGCATGATGCATGTTGCTATATTTTGATTTGAAGTTACGTAGGTCGGGTTGATTATAAGTATAATTAAGCATATCGATCTTACTTAGTTTTAATGTGAAAGAACATTGGTTAGATTAATTGTCACATGATGATTGTTATTTTTCTCAAGGGTGATAGGGATTGTGTCGAGGAGTTTAAACAACCTAAATAGTTTATTAATAGGAGTTCTTTCAATTATCATTAATCAAGTTATAAACTTCTATCATATTAAGCTTGATTTCGCCAAACTAAAACCCCAATAATACAACAGAGTTGGGAGAAAGTTTCTCCCCATGAAAACCAAATTGGGTGAGTGGAAAGAAAGGTGCTTATAGCTTCATAGTTGGTGTGCATTGAGAGAAACTTTCTCTCGACCGACCTAAGATGAATGTTGATGTCTATGTATTTAGAACTTCTCTCGACGTTTTTTGTGTTAGAAAATGTGAAATAAAACATGTGTACACCGACTTCTAACAAAGAGATTAGAGGTTCAAACCCTCTAACTCCAATTGCTTGTTGTTGAACTAAAAAAGAAAAAATCAATAATTCAATTTTCTCCCGGTCAAACTTCTTTTCCCTCCTTGAAATTCTTTCTTAGTTAGATCTCACTACATTTCATAATTGATAAGTGCTAATTTCAAAAACTAGAAAGCAACAAAATATGATAGGATAGGGTTATAGTCAATTGAGTTTTCAAAGAAAATAACATCTGAGTAGGGCCAAGAAAACTTTATGAACCCTAAAATTTTGGTCATTAAGCACAAACCACAAGAAAATTTGGTTACTATTATTGGCATTTTTTGTTATGTGTATAGTAATGTAGAATGACAACAATTATTGGTCATCTAATTAATCCCATTAATTAAAGCATATGATTACATTAAAAAACCTTAAGTAACTCCTTAAGTTGTGTAATTAATTAAGATAAGAAAATTTTAAACATCCAACATGTGAACCCACTAACCCTTTGTTTAATTTCTTTGATTTTCCATATCATATCTTTAGAGCTTTTGTATTATGAAATCTACCATTCTATATTATATTATAATCAACTTTGGAGATTCATTTGTTTTTGTTTTTGTTTTCTCTTTTAAGTATTAATTAAGAATTATTATTAATTTTGTAGGTCTTTAATCGAAGATTCTATGATTTAATCGAGATGGATATGAGATTGTTTTATTTATTAAATTTTGAAAATTTGATCATAAAATGGAATATTGACAAAATTTGTGTTCTTAAAAGATTGGACAAATAAAGAAGAAAGGAAGATATGTATTAAAACAAATCCCTAATACTATTATGTTTTGCTTTTTAAACTTTTGAACACATTATTATTGTAAAACAAATCTCATAAATACATAAATTTATTTTGGAATTTGAATGGTTTCTTTCTTTGAGTTTTATTTCAATATCATAAATGAATGATTATAGCTTTAATGATTCGATCAATCTTTAAATTAAAAAAAAATATTTTAAATGATAAATTTTTGAAAATATCTACAAATATAATAAAACATCACAATTTATCTATCTGTGATAGACGACGATTGACTACTACTATATGTGTTTATCATGATATAAAGACACGTATAGTAGTCTACCGCAATTCATCATAGATATACTATGATATTTTGCTATAGTTGAAAATAGTTCTTCAACTAACTACGTAAATTATAGTTTTTTTTTTTTGTTTTTAAAAGAAATTATCGTATCACAATGCCTTCCTTATTATTGTTAAAAGTATATTATGGAAGGTGATGGAAGTTCACATGCATTTTATCATTAAATTATTTGAAAGGAAGAAAGAAGGAGCAAACGAAATCTCAAACAACTCATTGCATCCATAAATCATTTTATAATTCAAAACTCCATGTAATGCATATCCTAATTCTTTTTTTTTTTTCATTTAAATTACTTAGTAACAATTTGAATATCATTTTATTTGCAACAAATCGGAATTATTCGAGATTTGAAAAAAAAAATATATAAATAATTGTTACATTTAATGTCTCTTTTATAAATGTATATTTATTTTTAAATTTAAATAAGAATCCAATAATATATTTTTATTTAAAACGGTGAAAAAGTAATACAAATAATAGCAAGTAAGCGATCTTGATTAATTTTAAAGATATATATACATTCTTTTTTTTTTTTTATCAGATCTGCCTATCATCATCTTTTTTCTGTGTTTTTTTTTCTTTTGTCTTTTTTTGTTAATTTACTTTTTTTTTAAGTTCCTAATAAATATTTTTAAATAAAGTTATTAACCTTTCACTTGTGTGTTGAATAGCTTTCTTTTTATTTAATAATTTTTTTAAAATTAGTAATTAACCCATTAAATATAAAGTTAAAAGTAAGTATAAGACACAGAAGTTTTTATTTTTTTAATTTTTATAATAGGTTCATTAATTATATATATATTTATATATATATATGAAATTTTAAGGATAAATTTATAATTTAACATTTTTTTTGTATACAGATCTAGACACTCTACCTCTCAATCATATATATGTCTTAAATGGTTGAATTATGTTCGAACTTTTTTTTTTTTTCATTTCATATGTAATAATGTGTGGAGTTTATTATTATTATTATTATTTCATTACAATAATGTTGTACGATAAATCAACTTTACAAGTAAACCTAATAATATGATCTAATTGATAAAATTTGTGTTGGTTTAAAATTTTAATTTGTAATTCAAATCTTTACCAGTATTAATTTATAATAAAAATAAATAAATGAGAAAAGAACAGAGTTCCCAAGATCTGAAGATATAATGCACCCTTTACCTCAGGTTTCTTTTTAGAAAGCTTGCCAAAAAAAAAAAAAAATTTAAAGATGAAAATAAAACACAATAAATAATAAATTAACTAAGTTAATTTCATACACTCATCTTATAGGCCCCATCAAGATTATGGCTTTATACATTATAATTATTTCACAATTTAATAAAATATAAATATATATAAGAGGAAGGCATGTTCTATTTTTCTTCTTTTTAATTTCTTTTTTTTTTCTTAAAAAAAAAACCCCTAAAAATGCTCTCTCTAGAAACCTAGGAAATGACAATGTCTACATAGTATAAAACCAAAGGAACAAGATAATTAATTAATTAGTGAAAAATATTAATTAATTAAAGTTTTTCAATTTTCAATTTTAAAATTAAAGCATTTGTCAAATTGAAAAAAAAAAAAAAGAAAAAAAAGAGAAAAAGAAAAACAAAGAGCCAATATTCCCGGTGTTTTGATAGGGAGACACCTAGGCAGAATTTGTCACATTTACATATTCAAAAAAAACTTTATATTATAATTCAATAAAATATAGTTTTGTAGTTGAAAATCATGGCATCAACTTTCAATATTAAACTAACACCCCCAGGCCCCAACTTATGTTATTTTAATACCTTTTTCTTTTTCTTACAATTACATTTTATTTTATATATCAAAATTCTTCCTATTTTCTTCATTTCATCTCCAAATTTATTCTCCTACTTCCATTTTATAACTTTTTCGACCTTTATTTTCTTTAAAATTATAATTTTAGCTTTTTTATCCATAAATTTTAGAATAATGTCGAATTTATTATAAATAGTATTTCAACAAATCCAGGATGAAGGATTGATTCTTTAACTTTTAAGTAGGAAGATTATGTCAATTGCTGTTAAACTAAACTCAAATTAGTAAACATTAAGGTAATTTAAGAATTAAAAAATATATAATAATTTTGATATTGTTAGATAAAATAAGATTGGAAGTTATATAATTATTTAGAGATGGGAAATATTTATTTATTTGTATATATATGTATGAGCATATGATGGCTGCATCAAGATTAAGTCATAAATAAAAAAAAATATAATTAAAAGAGAGGGAATCTGAGTTGGTTTTTATTGGTACCATGAAAAATATATAGCATATGCCTTATGTCCCCAAAGCTCTTCACATTGCTTGTGTTTGTGTCTACTTGAAGTTATATGCTTTAAATGCCCCCTTTTTTTTTTTTTTTTGTTATTATATAGTTGATTAATTGCTAGATTTTGTCCCACATCTAACTAATTAACACTTGTATATATTTTATTTAATTTTATGGGTAACACTTATTTATATATTTTTAAAATTTAATAAGATCAGCCGTCAATTTCAAGACAAAAATAAAAAACACTTGATGTTTAATAAAATGATGGTCTTAGAAATTGTTTGTTATTTTTCTAACAAAATTAATATGATATTAAAAAGAATCTAATTGGATTTGATACATTTTAATTTTTTTTTGTTAGTGTTATCTAATAGCAAAACATCATTATTGACAATTGATTAAGTGATGTTTTAAAAAAACTATTTTAAAATTAGGGTTTAGAAAACGAAGTAGGTGTCAAGTGATGATATTGAACTACTTGGACCATATATTAGAAATGGTGTTTTAATACAAGTGAATTTAAAGTATAGATGTTTGGTTACTTTCACTATCATACTATCATAATCCATGATTACATACTTTTTAGTGACTCTAAATAAGTTGTTGGAGTTGACTAAATTGTGCACACAAGTATATTAAAGAAACAACCACATGGACTTACTAACAATAATAATAATAATTCATTGGAACTTGAGCAATATATATATATATATATATATATATTAAGTTCACAAAAACCCATCAAATTAGACTCAAGCATTGACAAATAGAAAGGGAGTTTTACATTTATACTATGATTTTGTTGGAATTCATATCTAACTTTTCTTATTTTTGGAATATTATATTTTTTCAAGTGTAAGATAGATATATAGGGTTGGTATTGGTTTTGGTCATTCCAAAGCTTACTTTTAATAGTAAGATTTTCACTTACAGATATCTTGAGATCCCCATTTCATGTCTTCTTCTTCAATATTATTATTCAATCAATAATAGTTAGGTAACAAATCCATATGTGAATCCATTCACCCTTTAAATTTTTATTTGTTTTATATGTTTTTTCTTTAAAAAAATAAATAAATCTACAAACAAACAACCAATCCAGTCTATCGTTAATAGAATTTAAAATTTCGTTATATTTTGTAAATTTAGTAGTTTTGCTATTTACAATAATTTCTCTATTTATATTATATATTTTCTTAAATTGTATTATTAGTATTTGATAAGATTAGATAAAAGATAATTTCAAATTGGCATAGTTAGTTTTTCTTTTCCTGTTAAGGATTGATTAGAAGTATGGGACTAAATATAGGTGTCTAAACGTGCATGACTAGTTTAAAGTAACGTCGTAGACAATTTTTGCAGCAAAACTAATATATATATATATATATATATATATATATATATATAAAGTTTGAGATTTTGGTAATGTTATCACTTAGTCTATGAATTTGATAAGAAAGACAAGATTTTTAAGACATAAAGTTAGAAGAGTAATTGTATTATTTGGGTAAAAGATTGAAACTTTGAATAATGCCAATATCATAAAACTCCTCAACCATATAAATCAATTAAGAAGCAAGAATTTTGAGGGGCATGAACCACTTTTATTAACTTAGACCATATGACCATTTGGTGAGAGACAAGTAGTCCAATGCCCCCAAATGCTACCAATTATTATTATTATTATTTCTTCAAAATATATAATTTGTTTTGTGAATCCAAAATAAAAATCCTCTTGTATTTAGTTCTGATTCAACCTATATTTTCATCATTATGACAAAGAAAAATGGTAATGTTTAATTGTGTTTGTGCTGTTCATGACAAAAATATGAAGAAGAATGGCCATGACCCTTGTCATTTTCATTTGATTGACAAAATCAACATTTAGCATCTCAATTTTAAATGAATCATCATAAAAAGGTCCTTCTCTCTTAATATTTATTATACAAATTTAGTTTTTTGGATTTCTTTTTTCTCATTTTAATGTTACAATTATTCATGAATAGTGAAAGAATATCCAACAATCTTTTATGGATATTAGTGTTCAATCTCTGAATTCCCGAAACATACTTTTTTTTAAACCTTGAATTTTTAAGGATACGTGTGTTTGATTTTTATGTTTTCAAAATGCACATTTTTAATACTAAATAGGTTTAAAAGGTGTCTAAAAACAATTCTAGATAAAAAGGTCATACGTATAAAATAAAATTAAAAAAAAAGTTTAAGTACTAAAATGTATGTGTTTTGAAAATTGGAAAATCAAATGTACTTATTCTTTAAAACTCAACAACTAATTGGATCAAATCATTGATCCTAGGTTTGATAAGTTATCTGTTTCTAAAATTAGTTAATATTTATATAATTCCTATTATGTATATTTATTTATGAGTTGGTGAAACCTTATATCATCTCTTTACTATGTGAACGAAAATCAGATGGCCCTATTTTGCCCTGGGCCCCCCAAACTTGATAGACTAATAGATCTCTTCATAATTTTTTAATTTTAAAATTATGATATATATTTCATTTTATTATGGTTTTTAAACATTTAGTAAGCTACTCATCATGACTGACATTGCAACGTTGGTGTAACGTCTCGAGTTTTCAAACCTTAACCCAAGGTCGTTACTTAAGTAAAATCATTAAAACCATTTTAAAGACGAAGACAAATCAAAATAAATACTTTAATCTAATCCAGATAAAATAATAAAAGGTTTCAAACGTTTAATCAGTCATAATGGAAAGATAAGAAAAGAACCTAGACGGGATCCCT
>JBBPDJ010000004.1:9191177-9211947 GCA_037974625.1 Cucumis cinereus | reverse complement strand
AAGTAATACAGGAACACTACAAGGACTTAAACTTTCACATACATACCCATGAGCAAGCAACTCTTCAACTTACCTTTAAATCTCTTTGGCCTCTTAAGGATTTGTTCGATATGCTGGTCGATTTGGAATCTGAGCACTTGCAATGAAGTCGATTTTATGCTCAATACCCCTCAATGGTGGTAACTCCTTAGGTAAGTCCTCGAAAAAAACATCATTAAATTCCTACAAAGGAGACACAAACAAATAAGGTAGGGAGGATCCAAAATTCTCAGTTAGCAAACAAGCTTCTTTAAATGTAACCATGAGTGTGGTTCTTTTTGAAAACATAGCTCATCTAACCTCACAAGACATAACACTCAGCCTCATTAATTTTCTCTCTTTTTTCTCTCTAAGACGCATGCTATGATCTTTCTTTTCTCTCAATCCCTCATGTTCTCTCGAACACTCTTTTTCCTCTCTCATTCTCTCATTTTCTCTCAAACTCTCTTTTGCTTTTGCTTCGACTTCTTCTATTCTTTCCTCTAACTTTTCTTGATCAATAAGCACCTCTTTACGGGAAAGGGGTACAAGTACAGTTTTTCTACCGTTGTGTGTAAAAGTGTAACAGTTAAGAAAACCATCATAAATAACCTTCCTATCAAATTGCCAAGGCCTTCCAAGGAGTATATCACCTGCATGCATGGGTACCACGTCACATAATACTTCATCCTTGTATCTCCCAATGACAAAAGGAATCTTCACCTGCTTAGTCACTCTGAGTTCTTCTCAATCATTAAGCCGCTGTAATTTGTAAGGTCGTGGATGAGGTGTAGTATCCAAGTCTAATTGTGAGATTAAACTAGAGCTCTCCATATTTGTACAACTCCCACTATCAATCACAACACTACACGGTATAGTTTGTACAAGGCAACGTGTATGAAAAAGATTCTTTTTTTTATTCTCCAAATCATCCTCCTTCATGTGTGTACTTAAGGGTCTCATATTAACTAGGGACAATCGGAAAGTATCTTCCACTTCTTCCTCTCCTTTTTCGTCACTCACTAAATTTTCTGGCTCTACATCATCTTCACTCACATCAGTGACTATCTCTCCTCCTCTAATAATCATTGTCCTCTTATTGGGACATTTCCTACTAATGTTTCCTACTCCTTAAACTTCCAACACTTAAGGTCTCTATTTCTACCTGTGGGTGCCTCCATCTTTAGTTTTGTTTTTTTAATGAAGATTATGCTTTATCTTAAGGCTTATCACTTCCCATCTTGGCTTTAAATTTAAAATCTGTAGATTTGTCACCATGCTTCCAAGAAGTTGAATGGGAAAAATTTTTAGAAGTGAACCTTGATTTGAGTCTCTGTAACTGCTTTCCAGACTTTTCTGCAAGATACACTAACGTCTCCATATCCTCACACTCTTGTAGTTCAACACGTTCTGCTACATCAATATTTATACCATGAAGGATTCTGGCCATAGTGTTTTCTTCACCCTCATCCATATCCAATCTTTCCATTAACATCTCCATCTCCTTGTAATAATCATCTAAACTCTTACTCCCTTGGTGTAATGCCTGAAGTCGTTGTGCACAATCTCTCAAATAATGTTTTGGCACAAACAGACTCTTCAAAAACTCTCTCAATTTGACCAACGTCTCCACTACACCCTCATGTCGCCTCCTCCTCTTAGAACATACCTTATCCCACCATGTTTGCGTATAGTCCTTAAAATGTGTGATGGAGATAGTTACCTTGTTATCTTCAGAGAGATCATTACCGTGAAAGATATGTTCTGCCTCATGTTCCCATTGGAAGAAGTCTTCATGATTCGATGTACCATGAAATTTTGGAAATTTAAATTTAATGTTTCCAAAACCCCGATCTCGATGGTTGTTTTCTCTTCTACCTTGCGGAGTCCTATTACGAAAATCTCCCCTTTCTCTCGAGACATGTCGCTCCCTCCTAGGCTCATCTATAAAAGGATCAGAGTCAGATTCATTTTGCTCTGATTCTTCGTCCTCCTCAAAATCTCTCACAACTTGTCTCCTTACTTCATGCCTTTCCCTAGCTTGAAACTTTTGTTCTATTCTGTCCAACCTTAGATTGAGTAAGGTCTCTAGGCATTGTATGACTTCCTCATTTAATCATCCTTGTAACTCCCCTTGTTGAACACCTTCATTACCTGCCATTGCTGCAAAACAGACATAAGTGAAAGAAAGTGGACCTCACAATCACTCCCTCACGTGTTTTCTCTCGTTAGATGTTGTTCACTTGTGTTTACACACAAATTGTGTCTCTCTCACAAATATGAAGTCTTTGGGTGATAGCAAAGATTTTACAACCCAACTTAGAAGAGCAAGCCAACAACAAACAAAGCAATAATGCCTGTAAAGTGTCCAACTCAAGCAAAGAACCAGTTGAATGCAACTAAAGCGAAAACTAGAAATCAAGAACCTAATGTTCGAGATTCGACAAACTAGACAAGAAACGATAAAAAAAATATGATATTTAGAATTAAGAACCTAATATTCAAAATTCAAGAACTATGCAAGATGGACAAAGAAAAGCAACCTACTAGACAAAATAATGATAAAAAGAAACAAAGAATTAAAAATGGAATCGAACGACACTAATTTTACCCAAAACTCAATTCAAAAACTCAATGAATTGCCCTTTAAAAACTATTAATTTTCTTATATAAGTTAAGCAGCATAAAACCTATGAAAATTCAGCAGCTTGATTAACATGCTTTCTTGACGTGCTTTATTTTTTCTAAGAAAAAAAACAAATTCAAACTTCCGTCGGCCTCAACTTTGAGTTTTTTGTTTTATTTTTTTTAGTTCCGACGTGAAACTTTTCGTTTTTTTTTCTTCTTCTTCATATTGTACGACATTATGCATTTTTTTTCAATTCAATCAACAAGCACATAAACTCTAATCAAGAAAGCAATTAACATATACTCAATGTAGAGCCTAAACTCTGATACCAAATGATATGAAAACCCTAGGATTTGTAATTAGGAACCCAATTGGCGAACCCTAATAACCAATTCTAAAACCCCCAAATCAATTTTCCAAAACCCAAAGAAATGGATTAGATTTGGATTACCCTTTGATCGCAGACCAAGAGATAAGGACAACTAGTCTCTCACTCAAAGTTCGAACACTCCACAACTAAGGTGATCAAACGTACCTGAATGTTCTTGGCTTGCAACCCTAAATCAAGAATTGCAAAAGTTGGTGATGAATATCTGTCATCTACCAAAGAATTTAAATTCATAGAAAATCCTAAAAACCTCAATTATAAAAAAACTCTCTAAAACAACTTAAAGGCAAGGCTTAAATAGCCTCACAATAAAACTCTAATTCAATGAGAAAAGACTAAATTATCCCTTTTTAAATGTTATTAAAAAAGATAAAATTGAAAAAGATATTAAAAATGCATCATAATTATTAAATAAAGTCTAATTAATAATTTTATGCTTGTGTGGATCATATCAACCGATATCAGTCGTAAAAGTGAACTTGAAGGTACACCATCAGTCATAAACAGGAATTTGAAGGTACACCTATCAGTCGTAAAAGGGAACCAAAAGGAACACCTATCAGTCGTAAAGGAAACCTGAAGGTACACCTATCAATCATAAAGAAAATCCGAGAGTACAACTCATCACAAAATTCTATCTGTTAATCCAGTACTTATACCAACATTAACTCATCACATAAGCCAATCAGTTAACTCATCACATAAGCCAATCAGATAGCTCATCACATAATCCCTTCAGTTAACTCACCAACTAATATCAACCAGTCCAGCTCATCACGTAATGCAATCTAACTTACAGTCGAGGATCCGATAGTAAATCCCTTATCTTAACATAAAAGATAAACTATTGACTCGCAAATAAATCCTCGAATCGAAACCTAAACATAACCAATTTTTATATAAAAATATTCCATAAAAGTTATGAATTAAAATTAACCTTAACTCTTCAATCTTACTAATCGACGACGAAATTTCAATTCAATTCGTATGGAAACACTACTAATTAATCAAAAAATAAAACTCCAAATCCAACCTTCAAAATCATGAATAAGCACCAATTTATGATTAATAGATTTTTTAATTTCATTCTTTAAAGGGTATCAAAACCAAAATTTGTTTTTAAAAAAACCAAAACTTTACCCATAAACCCACCTAGAAACAAAAAGAGGCGGCGACACGACAAAGTTGCGGCGATTAAAGGAAGCAGTACTAGACAACGGCTTCAGACCAAGGACGAAACGGATAGAGGATCGATTCAGGTGCTCTCGGGTTTGAAGCGACGTGGCTGAAGAAGCACGGGTTGCAGAGTACATATGCGCAGCTTGCGACGTGAACGTCGCCTACCGCTCGCATCGGCTCATCGAGATGAGCGTCTGACGGTGTGGCTGCTCATTGGATATATCCATTAGTCTGACCATATTCTTTAAGTCAATCATTCATAGGTTGTGGGTAACTCTAACTTAATCAAATTTCTATTTCACCCCTGTAGTTACTCCTTGCTTTTTAAGTACCATTTGATTCTATAATGAACAATTTGTTTACGATCCAACAATAATCAAAGTCCCTCTTAGGCCATTGGGAGGGTGAGGCCTCATTGTCCAACTCTTAAATCAGCATTAAAGGAAACAACCTATCTAGTTTCCCTGTAGATGAGAATGATTGAATTTCTTCTTGTGATGTTATGTTCCGATCTCGTCACTTGGCAAATATTTTATCCAATCAGACTCCAAATCTTTCCTCACTTTAAAATACAAACTTAGATTTCTTTTCAAAATATTCTAAATTAATTATCTTTTGCATTTTCTCAATGGCTCCAAGCACCAAAACTGAATAATTTGAGATGAATTAAATCATTCCAAACATTTACTCCATTTAAATCTACGTAAAATTAATTATTATCTCAAACGTTTAAAAAATGGCTCTAAAATCATAAAGTTAAAGGAAATTCAAGCCTAAATTTAAGATAATTAGTCTTAATTTATCTGAAACTCACGATGTTAAACAATTACAACAGTGTAGCGTTTTAGCGACACATGACAACAATACAAAAGCACCTATGTTGCAACATTTATTTTTAATTGATAAATAGAGTCAATTGCAACAATTTTAATTCACTATTTAGTACATCATTAGAAAAGTTTAACGCAATTGAAGATGGTTAATAACAATACACAAAGACATTATTGTAGTTGAGGGTTCAAATTAAATCTTCTTGGCCTGTTGAGACATTACAAACAAAAGATTTGTTTGTTCACAAATAAAATATACCTTTTAAGTTCAGAAATCATGTATAAAAACATACATATAAGAGTTTAAACACTTGGTTAAATTTGATTAATACTAGTGCGAGAAATATAGAAAAAGCAGGATGAAACTTTTCTTAATCCTTTGATTCTGTTTTATGATAGTCTATATAATGACATTTCAAAGTATATATAAAACCATTCTTTAGCTCAACCATGCAATAATATTTCATTTTTTTTAACTATTTGTTTTAGGTCCAAGGAAAACACATATTATATGTTCCGGTGTCTTTTGGGTGAAGCAGACAAGGACCATCTCGATAAATATCTCTGTGAAAATCATAGATTGGGAAGTTGTGGATCTCTCCTTTCACCCATTCAAAGATGCAATTAAATTTTGTTGTGCCCCAAACATTAGGTCTAAATTTAAAGGAGTAGCTACGTTCAGACTCTAAGATATGGACTCCCAAGTCATCATCCTTTGATCTACAACGAACGCCTAGCACTGGGCCAGCCAATTTATTAGTAGTGGTCACTGTTGTTTCTGGCAAGACTGAGATTGATTCTTCTAGTGCATGTAGCCCAATGAAAAATGTTTGTAAAACCAAGAATACAAGTGGTAATGGCAAATTCATTTAGTTTTCAAATTTAGTGATAAAGACAAGTAATGCCAACAAGATGGTGTCTTTTTATTTGTTGTTGGATACAATTGAATGATTTGAAACATCACACACATACTTATATAGAAGAATAAATAATTTTTTTTAAAAATCTATTTCCACAGCTTTAATGATAATTTACTATTGTTATACATTCTTTTTTAGGAAGTAAGAACCTTCACGGTTTGGTGTAGTAGGTGAAATAACGTCATATGTAACTTTCGGTTAGCATTCACATCCCACAATTCATAAAATAAAAATAAAATTAAGAAATGTAAGCATGCAATGAAGGTTATGTTTAACTGTGCGAGGCTAGTTATACAACCAGAATGAATCAAGTTGTTCTTTTTCGGTTTTTTTTGTTTTCGAGTTATTGGAATAATGGTTTTCAGAAAATATTAAATTAGAAAAAAAGTATTTCCTTTAATTTATCATGTTTCAGCTGATTTTTAAAAATTAGTGAAATTTCAACTTTGTCCATAAATTTTAAAAGTTTGTAAGCATTTATTTTTGTGTCTCATATGATAGATGGTTTTTAGGAGTTGGTTAAATTTGAATTTTGTAATTATGGAATTATTTACCTATGTTTAGTAACTTTGTACTGAGATTGTGTAACATACGGATTTGTAAGGCTTTGTAGTTGGACATATGTTTAAAATATATTAAAAATATGTTTGTTAAGCCTGTGGTTTAATTATACTTTTTCTACCTTATTTTTTTAATTATTTTTTAAAAAGAATTATTAATGTAGATTTAGTTAATAAATTTATAGGAGAAATGTCAATTTATGCCTCTTACTTTAGGGTTATATTAATTTAAACCCCAAACAAATAATTGTATAATTTTAACCTTCATAACTTTAATAAATATATCCATTAAAGGCCTAAATGTTCATCAGTATATCAATTTAAACATCAAATCCTTCATAAGTGTATTCAAATAAAACATAATGGGGTGTTTAAATTAATACTCTTATGAAAGTTTTTAATGTTTAAATTGATGCACTTATGAAAAGTCGAAGTTTAAATTGATACAACCATTAGTTTGCAGTTTAAATCGAGATAGAATAAATGGGTTTTAGGGTTTAAATTGACCAATTTAAAAATTGTCAAACGGAACAAAAGGTCAACATTGTTTTAAATTGTAATTTTTGGAATTTTTAGAGCTTTCGTAATTTTTCATTGAATTATTTAGGGTAACCTGGGAGAGGGTGTGACAAGTTGGTATGAGAGTAAATACTTTTCGAAGTACCTAAGGGTTTGGGCCGTAGTACTAGCATGGCAGTAAGAAAAGTTAGCATGGTAGCATGAATTGATAAAATAAAATTGTCAACTAAATAAATGTGTCACATCATTTCATTATATGAAAAATGTGTTTAATTTGCGGACATGACAAGCAACTCGGCTGGGGAACTTATAATGCTACTGGGAGTCATAGTGAGGAAAAGGAGGGTGAGTCGAATCATCCTCACGTAAGAATCTGTTGGGAAAGGAAATTCTTTGAAACTTTTGCCCAACAACTGGTTGTAATAATCGAAATAGTACAACTATACACAGAAACAAAATAGAGTGTCAGAGGTTAAAAGCACTAGGTGATAAAACCTTTGAGGGGATTGAGAACCCAACGGATGTGGAGCTAATTTAGATTAATCATGTGAGAAGTGTTTTAGGGTAATAAGATGTTGTAAGAATTGAAAAGTTGCACTTGTTGTAAAAGTGAGTGGAAGACTAGTGGCTAGTGATTTGAGAGTAAATTGGTTTATATGCAAATCGATAATTTAAGAAAGAATTTTATGAGAAATTGTATCCTCGATCATCCAGTAATGTGAAATGGAATGAGTTTCTAAGACATGTACAAGGTTCAATGTCGATGCTGGAGTGTGGAGAGAAATATATTGAGTTTCTTAAGTATGCTATGAACATAAATGAGGATGAGGTTGAAAGATGTAAACAGTTCGAGGAAGGACTGCGATAAGAAACTCGAACTCCAGTGACAACTAGTGTTGAGTGGGGTGATGCAATGCCTTTAGAAAGGGACATGAACGACCAAGGATTGATGCAATGCCCTTAGGCCCAGGATTTGGACCAGGACTTATAATTTGGACTTGACAACTAACGACCCCAACATTTTCTTACGTCCTCTGCGACCCGGCAACAACATCCTTACTTGTGTTAAAGGCTTATTAGAGTGAAAGTTGTCCTCACAAACCAACACGGGTCTTTTCAGCATGCATTGTTCTCACTCACATGCATCCTTAGAAAATTCCGAGGAGGTTACCCAACATAGAACTGTTCCAAGCTAAGAACGCAGCGACCGAAAAGGATGGTGCATTGTAACGCCCCAAATTTCTAGAAAAAATCGGGTTGTTACTCAACAAAATTCATAAAACATTTTCTAACCAACAATGAATAAAACAACTCATTTCATTTATAGAGCACACTAGAACAAGTTTTCAAAAGTAATTCAAATGTTAGAAAGTAGTAAACAAAATCCTGAAAAAACACCTACCTTAGTCCAACATACAACACTAAATAGTAGTCATGCTTTAAAGTTTCACGCAGTCATAAAACCAAAATGCTACACATGCTTTAAAGTATCGTGCTGAAGATACGGAGATTATGTCGAGTGGGTGGCTTCCCGGGCGGCGGCGTGACGCGAATAGTGTTGCGTTGTGGATGGGAAAAGGAAGGAAGAAGAATGGGGGCCGAAAGAATAAAAGAGTAGAGAAAGAAGGAATAAGAAAGAAAAAGAGGGGAGACGGTGGTTATGGAAGAAGAAGAGGAAGAAAAGAGAAAGAAAAAAAAAGTTAATAATAATAATAATAATACTAATATTAATATTAATATTAATATTATTATAAATATTTTCTTTCCCTTTTTCCCTTTTCTCTTTTTTTTTTCTAAAACAAAATTCCAACTAAAAAAAAATTAAAGAATGATAAAAGAATAAATAACTCAAATTCTTGTAAGCATTTCTTAACCTTACTTTCATGTTTTTCAGGATCCTTCTCATTCAGATGTAATATCAATTCATTCATGTCCCTCTCCTAAACTCGAGACATTACATGCCCACCAGTTTCCATTTGGTTTGTCCCTGAACCACATCTTAATAGAAGAGGTTTCACTCTAATACCATCTATAACGTCCCACGTTCATACTGTTTAAACATATCATAACTGAAAATTGTCGCCAGAAAACTGTAACTGAAAGCTATTGCCAACCCATGTGTAATCATTTATCTATGTTGAAGGTGGAAAAAATCAAGCACTTCCAACGTCTTTGCCGTAGTGGAGTCATCTCAACACTAACGATTCGTTATAACTAGTCGTTGTGGGATCAGTACGAGCAACGTCTTTGGCGTGGTGGAGTTACCTCAACACTCACGAACGATACTACGTTATAGTGTGGCGAGCACCTATAACGTCTTTGTCGTAGTGAGATGAACCCAACACTAACGACAACGAAATATACATTACAGTGGGGCCAACATCAGTAACATCTTTGTCGTAGTAGAGTAAGCTCAACACTCACGACAGTGCTATCTACGTTGTAACAGAGCCACCGCTCACAACGTCTTTGTCATGGTGGGGCGAACCCATAACTCATGACAGCGAAATACTCTAGTGTGCACACCTAGTATATTAGCCTCAAGCTCAATCATGAGTACACATGCATTTACTAAAATTCTCGTAAAACGTGTAAATAACGTATAATCATTCTCATATTTTACTGAAATCTCGTAAAACGTGAAAATACCTTCGACCTTTATTTTATCAAACATGCATATAAATACATGTAGAAATTATAAATCATGCATCTAATCTTTATAGGACATATTCTAGCCCGAAGAATTCATAGCCAAACCATTTCAGCTCGTAAAAGAAGCCGATGAGCAAAAGGCTCCAACTAACAAGGAGATAAAGAGCCTTCAACTGCAGAATAACTACTCTAATCGCATTCTGCATTCAATAGCTGATCAAGTATACAAGTTGGAAGAAGTAATCAACCCTCCTAAAGAAGAAAAGGTGCCGCCCTTATTTCAACTTCCTGAGAAGATAAAATTCAAATCTCAGAAGGACAAGATCATAGAAGAAATTGACAACAAGTTAAAATCCCTCAAGTTCAAAGGAGAATCTTCGAGCCAATCAATTAATGTTCTCGATGAGCAAGAAGCAGATTCATTCATCGAAGAATTCAAGGACTTCAGCATAGGAGAACAATCAATGGAGCTCAACAAGATAACATTCAATGAGAACAAAGGAGGCAAGTTCAATTGGTATTCTCAACCCTCGATGCCTGACCAAGGATCTGAGCAAAGGCATAAGTTCATCAGGAACACCCAGTACAACGGTGACACCATCTATGTATGGAACATAGATGGGATGCCAGAGAACATGATTCTCGAAGTTCTTCAAGAAATGCTCATGGCAGCCTCAGCCTATGAGTCAAATGAAATGGATGACCACCAAGCAGTCAAAGCAATAATCAATGGATTCTCAGGAGTCTTGAAGCATTGGTGGGAGAATGGACTTACAGAAAAGGTCAAGTCTGTGTCAAGAATCACACCACAAAGGTACTTCGAAATAGGGAAATCAAACGAGAATCAGGTTTAACTGATTGGGTTCCAGAAGAAGTCACTGTTCAAGACGTTGTTCCAAGCCTAGTGTACCTTATTGCTACTCACTTCACGTTTCAAAACGACACAGGTCCAAACATCCACCGCAACATCCTAAAAAATTTGAGATGTTCTTCAATGGGAAACTTCAAATGGTATAAAGACATGTTCTTGGGAAGAATCTACATACTCAAAGATTGCATGGAGCATCATTGGAAAGAAAAATTTATTGACTGACTCCCAGGTTTCATGGCAGAAAGGGTGTACAACTCTTTGAACAAAATGTTCAACAACAATATCCCGTGGAACAACATCACCTATGCACACCTAATTACAAAGGTGGTTGAGTGCGGTTTGGACATTTGCAATGAGATTAAGGTTTAAATAAAGGTTCAAAATGCTTCAAACCTACACAAGCGAGAAATGAAGACTTTATGTTCCCAATATGGTTTTGAAAGGATAAGAGAACCAGGGACAACCAACCGAAAGCTGAACAAGCGGAAAATGGAGAAAATGCCATATTTCCGAGGTAGACGTCAAAACTACGTGCCAGCAACCCCGTACAAACAAAAGAGGTTTCACAACAAAAAAGCTCAAAGGTATGACCGTCAGCAAAAGAAAGGAAAGAAGCAAGGCCAAGACGAATAGAAAGAAGCTGTTGTCTACTGCTACAGATGCAGGAAGAAAGGGCACTATGCAAACAAATGCCCTCACAGTGGAAGAATTAATGAACTTGATGGAGAGACCTACTCTTCAGAGTCCTCATCAGAGTATGATACCGACTTTCAAATTCATGAGGTAGAAGACGAAACCGATTCTGAATATTCAAGTTTCGATAACAATGAAAAAGAAGGGCCAACAGTCTACGGGTGCAAGGAAGAGAGCTGCAAATGCGTCCTCAACCAAATCAACGTTCTCACTTCTGAACAAGAGGTATTGTTTCAAACTGTTGACCATATTACAGACGATGATTTAAAACGAACAGTTTTAAAAACCTTGAAAGATTCTTTGTCCCAACCTTCATCATCAAAAACTTTTTCTAAACATAAAGAAATCAAAGAAAAAAGTCTTATGAAAATTTTAGCTTCAAAAGCTGAAAAACCCGTTTCAATAGAAGATTTAAAATTTGAAATTAATAACTTGAAAAAAGATATTAGTCAACACCAATATGAAATTCCAGCAATCAAAAGAGAAATTTCCTTCTTAAAACTAAAAGATCTTCAAAATAATGAACAAGAACCTGAAAAAAGTGAAGAATTTTTAATCAATCAGATTTCAAAAATTAATTTTTAAAAATGGTATTCTTTAATCACATTAAAGATTGAAGATTTCAAAATTACCCTAAAGGCCTTAATTGATTCAGGCGCCGACCAAAACTGTATTCAAGAACAAAAGTGTTGGATTTATCGACGAACAAAGTATAGGGTAGTCTAGTTTTCTCTATTGCAATTTATACATTTCTATGAAACGAAGTAATTTTATGTACATTTATTTGTAATTAACTATTAATTTAATTTTAATAAATTTTATGTAAATTTGTATGTAATGATTTTGATTTTTTTTGTTATGTTTAATTTAATTTGTTACTACATTTGGTTGATTTATTGTATTTTAATTTTCATAGTCATTTTGATATAATGGAGCCTGGACCTGTTGATCCTAGCAATTGTATCAGCAACTATCTCATCGTTCTCAATCGGTATGGCTTCCTCTACCGTAGTTCTGAGCTATCGTAGGAGAGAGGCAGCATCTCAGTGTACAATTCCATTCGATTCATGTATTGCGCCATATGTAGAAGTTGTTGGATTTCTAGGGGTATCTTAGATAGGGTTTGTCCAACTAGATTGGCACCTCATTACTGCTTTGGTGGAATGTCGGAGACCTGAGACACATACATTCTATATGCCATGTGGGGAGTGCACAATCACGTTGCAGAATGTGGCAGTCCAGTTAGGGCTACCTGTGGACGGGGAGCCTAGTACAGGATCATTATTATATAACTAGAAACAAGTATGTGAGGATTTTCTGGGAGTAATACCACCTGACATGAAAGGTCAAAGATTAAGCCTTCCTTGGTTAGCGAATCAGTTTTTTGAGTTGTCTCCTGATGCGGAGGTCGTGAGTATCCAAAGGTATGTCGTGCAGACATAATGCAACTCATCGGAGGTTTTTTGTTCGTCGATAAATCCAACACTTTGGTCCACTGCATGTTTCTACAACTGTTGGAAGATTTCAATCAAGCGAGTACGTATTCTTGGGGTTCTGCATGTCTAGCATGGCTATACAGGAAACTGCGTCGAACAAGTAATGCACAACCATTGGAGATTGTTAGACCACTTATACCGTTGCAAGTATGAATGTACGATAGATTTAATATCGTCGCACCACAGGTGGCATTACAAACCCCACATGATCGTCCACTTAGCTTCAGGTACTATTTTATTTAATAATTTTTATGTAATCATTTCATATGATAATATATTTTATTTTTATTTACAATATTTTATTATTTGGTAAAAATATGTAGATGGAATGGTATCTTACCAGCATTTGAACAATCAGCAAATATGTTGCTAACATATAGACAGATATTTGATCGACTGTTGCACAATCACGTACGATAATATATTCAAATAAATAACACATATTATTTTCTTCGTTGTTGCTTATGTTTGTTGTAATTGTTGGTTTTACAAATTAATTGGACATTGTACACACACGATGTCATGACATTGTTACTTGCAAATGTCATAATGGTCAAATAAATAACACATTATTTTCTTCGTTGGCCCCCTGATATGCTTTCATATCATAGAGTGACATTTACCTGACCGTGTGTTACGACAATTTGGTATGATGCAAACTGTGTCATCAATATGTTTTACAAATTCGAGTCTACACCAAATTGATCTAAGAGATAAACACGATCAAGATTGGCGTAAGATTCACAAGGAGCATATCCTGATATGGTAGGATCGTTATCAACGTATTGCAAAGGGAGAAGTTACGCATCATCCAATTGTTTCAAACGACTATTTTTCCTTGCACAATTTAATTACTAGACGTTTTATCACATATGACGGCGCTTACTATCATTACATGGTAAAAATGTTAATACGATATGTTTATAAACTATATAGTGTTAACCTTACCTAATCTTATTATATTTAATCATGCAAAATAATTTTGTTCATGACATACACAAGTTCTCAGTGGAAAACGAGATACCAAATCTGAGTTCAATTTGTGATTAAACATTAGGAGATGTACAACAAATTATTCAGCAAATAAGACGCCTTAACATTGCAGACACGGACCGAAGACGTGTTCGACGTAGACGACGACAATGGGGCGAAGATGTTGTGCAAGAAGATGTAGATAATGCTTGATTGTAATTCATATTTATAAATAAAAAGTTTGTAACCATTTGATTTTATTAGGTAATGACGTTTAAAATTAATTTTAATATTCAAAACTATTAGTTTATCTTTTAATTTTTTTCACATCAACATTAATGTCTATTAATTAGTAACCACTATTCTAAGATAAAAATTAACTTTATAGGTCACATTGAACTATTTAATAAAATAGGTAAAGTTATCATGATTTATTAATTTTACCTATCTTTAATTAGTTTAGATAAAATTGATCATAAAGTTTGATATTCTAGCTTTAATAAACTTGAAAATTGAATTTTTTTTATATATATTTTTTCACATTTAAAACAAAAATGGATGAAATTAAAACTTTATCATTATTTTTTTCATACTTTGATCACCTAGATTTTTTTTTCATATTTTAACACATTTAAACAAAAAATGGATGAATTTAATTTTTAGGTTATAAACTTAATTGGGTTTATGAAATTTAGTGTCGTAAAAGGGTTAATTAGAAATATAATTGTATTTCAAAGTTTAATTGTAGAAATAAACCCATTTTTTGTTTAATTGTAGAGGGGTTAACAGATTTTTTTAAAACCCTAAGGGAGTCGTGGGCGGGGTCCACGACTCTAGTCATCTCAGTCAATGCCCTAGTCCACGTGGGGCGTGACTGTGCAAGGGAAAGTCGTGTACCGTGTACCTGGTACACGACTTCCATAAACACTAATTTGACCTCATTTTTGTCAATAGTTTCCCTCTACACAACAATTTTATAATTTCTTTTATCTCTACCCTATTTTTGTCATTACTTTCAAATACTACAATATTTTTAAAATTAACCATAATATTTTTGTCATTATTTGATCGACCGTCCATTAAAATGGAACATATCCAAATGGGCTAACAAGATGAATAGAAAATTTTATGTTTTCATTTGAAAGGATGGCAAAAAGAGTTTTTGAAATTAGAGAAATAGGAAAATGAATTAATAATTCATTAATTAATAATTAACAAATATCGAAAATTCTCCAAAAGCTATAAATAGATATTTCTTAAAAAATGCAGACTTTTGAAGGATAACAAAGTAACTAGATTTGGCTTGGTTCTTAAAATGGCAGTAGATTTAGCTTAGGATGAAAATGTAACTTTAACTTCCTTACAACATAATTACAACAAAACTTTATAATATTTCAAACAATGGATTTTAATATATGTATATATATATATATATATATATATATAGAGGACCTCTCAAACCAACATATTTTAATGGCATCTTAATTATCTTAAACCTTTGGATCAATTGGTAATTTAAGAACAGATTAACTTCTAAACTAAGAAAACTTTTATACATGATGCTTAAGACAAGTCCGGAAGCAAAACCATGGACTATATGTCTCAATATTTCAAACATTTTTGGAACATATATCTTTCTATTTATTTAATATATGGAAGGGGTGGATATTTCAATATGTCAATCAATACAACAACTAAATTCAACTCTAGCAACCCTATAAATTAAGGGGGAAATCATCTGTTTTGGTAGGTCAAAAGTTATGAGAGTTTTGCTTATAATTCATATCTAACCTATAAAAGAAAAGAAAAAAGAAACCAAATTGTGTAATAATATCCCTTTTTTTTTCTTTTTCTACTTGAACATAATAAGTAGCTTTGCTCGAACATAACGGTAACTTATCAATCATAACATAACTCGACTAATTAGAACATGCATTTGGTTATTGATAGCTTATATTCAAACAAATAAGCCAATATCGTAATTAATAACAAAAGTTTATCCATAAACTTTGACTAGTTAAGTTGAAACTATTAAGAGGTTGTTTCGACTCCAACTTCAATTAGATGGTACTTTTAATTATTATTAAAACTTAAAATCAATTAAAATACAAATATTTCAAATCTCTTTTTGTTACCCTGTTATTATTACTATTTATTGTTCATAATCTCTCCCTATTTTTGTTATTGTATTTACTATTTTCTAATTCTCGAAAAACATATTATTATAACTTAAACTAAAATAATATCTATCCAAACACATAACCTAAAAACTACTATAATCGATAGACTGAAATAATCTACTCAACACCCCAAATATACCCTAAAAAACTTGTACATCAAATTGAAACTAACGCAAAACATAAAACTAAAGTCATGTTACTCTGTGTGAAAGGTAATCTATCAATAGGAATGTAAAATGTACTCTAGTAATTACTTTTGTTGTTTTTCTATGATGAGTTGTTAGAGTCACCTTGAATTATAAAATTAAATTGTGCAATAATTTAATTGAAGAATGGAGTGTGATCAATCAAATTGTGCTTGAAAATTATGCATGACTCAATACCTTTATTGTTATTGTTACTATTACAAATTACATATATTGTTATTTGTGACGATACAAAAATTATGAATTTGTCATATTTATTGTCATCTTTAACATTGATATAACTGAAAAGAGTCAAATAGTAACAAATTCATAATTTGAAGTAAACTTGATAAAAAAAAACACCTCCAACTATATTAGCTAAATTTTATTTTAATTAAACCAATTTTTATTACGATTCCTATACGTGGCAGGGGGAAATAAAAGGAAACCAGCTTATGAGAAAAGCTCCATCGAAAGGTTTATGGAATCCACCACTGTTATTCTGTCAAAAGGTAGCTGCTTAGCTTCTGCAACAAACGTACATTCTTCATAAAATGTTAAATCCCATCCCAAATAAATATATATATATATATATATATATATATATATATATATATATATTCATTAAAATAAAAAAAAGCACAACAAACAAAGAAAAAGAAGATAATTTCATTTCAAGAAACTAATTATTCTTCACAAAAACCCTTTCATTTATACCTCCCTATTCTCCACCCCCACAACACGCTTCATTTAACCATAAAAATGAAAACCAAAATCTGGGTTTTGGAGATCCTCCTCTTTCTAAATTGTTTGTTTCTGGGTTTGTTTTATTTCTCACAAAAACTTCATCTTTTAACCCATTAACAAACCACAAACAAAAAACAGAGTACTTCATTACTAACTTTCATGTTGTGGTTTTGTTAGGGGTAGCAATGGCAGCGGAGGCGGGGATGCCGGTGATGGCGGCGCCAGCGGAAGGGAACACGACGTTCATAGATGGGACTACGTGGTGTGTGGCGAAGGCTGGAGTTTCACAGATTGATTTGCAAAATGCTTTGGATTGGGCTTGTGGAATGGGGAAAGCAGATTGTAGAGCCATTCAGAAGGGAGGGCGTTGTTATGAGCCGGATACTCTGTTGTCTCATGCTTCTTATGCATTTAATAGCTATTATCAACAAAATGGCAACTCTGATATTGCTTGCAATTTTGGTGGTTGTGCTACTTTGACTAAAAAAGACCCAAGTAAAATCTCTCCCTCTCTCTCTCTCTTCCTCTTCAATCACTTACGTAGATTCGAACCTTTGACTTTATGACTGAGAATATGTAATTTTACGAGTAGATGAATGGGTGATTTTTGTCCATAGTTTAGAGATGACAAACTAGAGGAAGCAATGGATCGAAGTAATGTTTACCAGTATAATTATATTGGCTTACATTGGTGTTTATGGTTATGGGTTATCATTATTATCGTAAAAAAAAAAAAATCCATGTTTTTTTAATCTTAATTAACAACAATTACATTTAATTAAAAATGTAATTAACCATTCCTCATTAAATATTTATTTTCTTCTTCTTACAGGTTATGGGAAATGCGACTATTCTGCATCCAGGTATTTTTGTTTCACATTTGACAATAATAATAATTGTAATTTTTTTAAAAAAATAATATTGATTATTTTTTTTTTTTTTTGGAAAATGACCCTCAGTTCAACGAACTCAGCACCTTCAAAATCCAAGAACAGTCCAAGCCATATCTGCCTGAAGTTGATATACTTGATATTTTGGAAGCTCATAATTATTTGATTTTGGGTTTAAGAGGTTTTAGTTAATTAATTATTAATTAAGAAAAGCCAAGTTGAATGTGAAGGAAAGGAGACAAAAAGAAAAGGCAAAGAATGGATGGGTTAATTAATTAATTAATTAATTAACATTTTGTAAATTGTTATGATTTTTTTCTTAGTTTTAATTTATTCTTCTCTTTGTCGATGGTTTAGGAATCTTGTTTGATCTCTCCCTGTCTCATTTTTCAACATTATTCTCAATTTATTCTTACTTTTTTTTTTTTTTTGTATAATCTTTGCTTTTATTTTTATTTTCCTTAACGATGGAGGCAACTAATTTATTTTTATTTTTAGTCAATGTGTTTGAAAGAATATGCATATTTAGTGCCTTTTATCTTGAATTTTTAAATATAAATTTCTAGTTAGATCAATTTTTAAATTTAATATTTATATAATATTTCAAATTTGAAAATTAATTCAGAGAAAATAGATAATCTTTTAACTTCATTTTACTTTCTTAATCTATTTTTTAGAATTATCGATCATTCAGTTTTACATGTTAACAACTCTACACTCAAATACAAACTTACTAATTCCAACGTATTAACCTTAGACTTATTATTAGCTTCACTTAATGGATCAAACGTATCCACTCGTATTCTTCAAAACTCGAACTAAAAATGTATACCCTCAAATTTTAGTGATCACAAATAAAGGATAATAGCTTTTGAAAGGTTTATTTTTATGGGGCCACCTCCTTGTGTTCAGGATGATTTTTGAAAGAGTAAAAAGGGGTTGTTTCAGTCTACTTAATTTTTTTTTTTAATTTTCATTTATTTGGCTGAATAATTAAAAGTGAATTTTAAATTTCGAAAATACTTTTAAGAAAAATAATTATAGTAGTGTACTTTGCTTTTATTTGATTAGAAAACAAACTTTTCTCTAAAAAGCGAGTGTAATTAATTTTAATTATGTAATTAGCATTTACAGTACTAGATTGAGTATGGATATAAATATAGCATTTTCTTGAAGCAGAATTATATTACCATTTCTTAACAACCCTATTTTTTTTGTTGTTTAAAAAGAAATTAATTGTATTTATTAAGTTTGAAAATGGTTAAATATGAATATGCTAAATTTGTGTTTAAATTGTACAAAAAAAAAAAAAGGTTTGTTAAACCCCATGTTTATTAAGTTTATGTTTGAATTCTGTTAAATATGAATTTATCAAAAGTGCATTAGGTTGGAAATGATTTAATTTGTAATAAATAATAAATAACGTTTGTAATAATTATTTAATTAAATTAATAAAAATTGTGTATTAAATTTATTAAAATAATGGTATTTTATGTTGAATTTAAGAAGTAATTAATGCTTTAAGAGTAAATAAAATGTCCAACTTGCTTTAAATCATCATTTGTTTATTTATATGTTTTTGAAAGACCTTCCCATCTTTGTTTTTGTAGAATTATGAAAATGGCTTTAGAGTATTTATGAGAGTGAGATTCTTTTATACAAATATATCCAAAATCAAATTAATAACTAATAACTATTAATTACATTATTCCAATGTTTCAAAAGCAAAAGTTTAGTTAGAATAATCAATAATTCTTAGATCGAACTTTGAATCTATAAAAGTCACTAAAAGATCCTAAGACAGCTCACTCTAGAATTAACTCAATCATAATTAAATATCTAATGAACTGATTTAAATATCAAATCTAAAGCAAAATATAAAAAAAAAATAACATCAAATATCATCATCTTCAAAACTAATATAAGACTTTTTCCTTCTGTCATATTCATTTCATTCTCTTTTTAATTCATTGTAATAACGTTATATTTAAATTTGAACTCAAAATTATGTGTTGCTTCTTGTAAATTTACTTACTTTTGAAGATTCAAAGTCCGTATAGATTGACTTAAAAAAAATGTTTTTCAAAAAACTCATTTTCAGTTAAATTCTTTTTTTTAAAAAAAACTATTTGAAATACTCTTTTGATAAAAACTATTTAATTTACTTAATATATTTTTTTTATCCAGTGTTTTTTATTAAAAATTTAATGCATTTTCGAAGAGATACTAAAGGCCAACATAGTGAGCAAAGATAAAATAATGTAGCAAACTTGGGGGGTACGAGCACAAGATGTAATATCAATCATACTTTCCATTTTTCTGAAACATAGAAAACCAAACAGAATAATTATTGTAAATAGTAAAACTGTTGAAAATATTTACAAAAAACAACAAAATTTTAGATTTCATTAATAATAGACATTGATAAACATCATATTGTTATCAGTGTCTATCAATATCACTGATAGAAGACCATCGCTATCTACAAGTGGTAGATATGAAATTTTTCTATATTTTGTAAATATTTTGGTTCATTTTGTTATATTGAAAATGTTCCAACCAAACACTCTTTTAATATATATAGTTTTTTTTTTCCAGTACTACAATCATGAAGATGGAATTAACGAACCTTTGATCCCTTTAGTTACCACTGAGCTAAGTTTAGATTAGTCTTTAATGTATTTAGTTAGCCTCATGATAAATCATAAATATTTGTATGTTGCCCTAACATATGTTTGAAAGTGTATTGGGTATAAAGAAGAAGAAAAATTGTTAGTTGTTTGTGTGACTGATAAAACAAAATCAAACGTCAATATAGTTATATGAGTTTTCTTTAATTATTACTAGAACGAATGACCTACATTTTTTGGATGGTTAATGCAAATTTGCTTCTAATTTATATTTCTACATTTATGTATAAAGATTTGGCTGATGAAAAAAAACAATGCTTGAGTGCATCTTAAGATATATGCACACCTTTTTGCTTTGCCTCTCACTCTCATCATACCAAAAAAAAAAAAAAAAAATAATAAAAGAGTATA
>JBBPDJ010000004.1:9167324-9183887 GCA_037974625.1 Cucumis cinereus | reverse complement strand
TATATATATTTTAAAGAAGTAAGAAGAATTTGTCGTAAACTATGATTTGATTGTATGGTAGAATGTACAAAATAGGTGTAATATGGAATGCACTTAAATACTTTTGAATGCACCTAAACGATGTTATTCGAAGACAAGTGGGGCAAATTCAATTTTTGATTAATTTAATTTTTTTTGTAATAGCTATTTTTTTCACAAATTTATCAAATAATTTAGATTTTTTAGTAATAATAAATTAGATCGAACAAAATTAGCTGCTAGCTTAAAATTATATAAAATTTTAAATAATTATCTTAGAATAAATTGTAAATTAAATAATAGTACAAAAATTATTGAAATAATAAACATCCAAAAAATTATTTTAAATGACAAAACTTCTGAAAACACTTACAAATATCTGTAAAATATCACAATCTATCTATAATAGACCACAATAGATCCAAATAGACTACTATTTATGTTTATTAGTAGTCTATTGTGATCAATAGTAGAGAATGTTTTTTTCTAACATGTCTGTATCAGTAATTGTTTCTCCGCATAAAAACAATTTTGAACTAATTCTAAATAGTTCAAAATTGCAATCACTTACTAATCCAAAATCTTGTAACTTCAAATGCATCCAATCATAACGAGCTTGATGAAGATAAACTAATTTTAAATTATCATACATTTCTTTCGGTTTACTCCGCAACACATGAGGATCTTTTACTGTTAAATATTCTGATTTCAAATCCTTATGAATGTGATGATGAAGAAAATCATGGCTTTAGTTTTTTCTTGATTAGTCGTGACATTTTCTCTTTTAACTGTACCTCTGAGATTCATGGCATCAAGATGCATCTCAGCATCAAGAACCCATGGCAAGTAATTGCTATCGTTAATGGGAAGAGTCGTAAATTCTAGTTTTGTCAGATTTGCCATGGTAACAGTATCATAAAATATTATAATTATAATAGAAATTTAATATATATCAAATATGTAAAATAATATTTATTTTATTAATTATAATAAAGTGAAAGAAAATGCAACCTACTTTTAGGACCTACCTTCGGCATAGGAGATGGTCGGAGCTTGTGCTGATAGCGTGTTGTAAAAATGAGGCACAAAGAGAACACGAATATCGAGAAAATATAATATTAAAATAAATAAAATAAAATAAAATTTTAACAAAATAAGAAAATTAGAAAAATTATGAAATCGTCCACTTTCTCCAACTTTTTTGGATTTTCTCCCAATGTGTGTGTCTTACAATGTTTACCAAATGCCACTATTTATAAGTAATTTAACTTGCATGAAGTGGTTTACATAAACACTAACTATGGATATATGGATGACACATAGTTAATATATGTATCAACGTTTACTTGTGGTATATGTAGGATATATTTTGAATACATTTCCCGTATTTATAATATTTATAAAAGTCATTTTCTTAAATAAATTTTTTTTAATAACTATATAAAAACATTATTTTTTCTTTAGTGAATCGATGAGAGAGACTTTTAGTTTCAAAAAGTCAATATTTTATCAAAAGCTGTTAAACAATAATAATAAATTTCAAAGAAAAAAAACAAAAATTTAAGATGAGATTTTTAGGAATGATAAAAAAAAAAAAAACAAAATATGGATAAAAATCCACCGCACCAATTTTATAAATATTTTTAAGCTAAAATTAAACAAAATTTAAAGAATACGGACCAAAAATGTAATTTTGGTGGTAGTATGAAAGATTTAATTGAAAAATTGATGTCATACAGATGGAGAAAGAATTTTGAAGGTGGAAAACTAAAAGTAGGTAAAAAATAATATAAATTAATAAATGAAGTGTACAATTTCAATTTTAGAATGGAATAGATAAAAAAAGAAATTAATACAGCAAATAAAAATGAAAAAACATCCGTCAAAAATGTCAATCCCGTTTCTTCCTCCGTAACCTCCTTCTTCTTCTCCACCTCAAAGCTTCAGAAAATTTCTCCACAAAACCCCTAACCTTCTCTCTCTCTCACGTTCTTCCCAAAATCAAAATCCCCAAATATTCCCCAACTCCACAATTGAATGAATGAACGAATGAATGAATTATCCTAATCCTAATCCTAATCCTAATCCTAATCCTAATCCCAATTCCCAATTTCTCCTCTATGCAACCATTTCCTTCTTCTTCCTCCAACCATGTCTTTTAGCCGCTCAATGCGCTCTCAATCCCTCACCAATCCTCCTCCCTTAGCCGAGAAAATCACCGAAGAACCAATCACCAACAAAACCGCTCAAAGCACCGTCACCTGTTTCTACCAAGCCAACATCGCCGGATTCTGGCGCAACGTCACCGTTTTATGGTGTAAGAATCTCATGAACCATACTTTAACCATCACCATTCAAAGTCTTCAAGGTGATTTCCATTGCAATTACAAAGTCGACGTTAAGCCTTGGCATTTTTGGAGCAAAAAAGGCTTCAAATCCCTTGAAGTAGACGGTAATCAAATCGATATTTATTGGGATGTTCGTTCTGCTAAATTCTCTACTGGTCCTGAACCTTACTCTGATTTCTATGTCGCTTTAGTCTCCGATGAGGAAGTCGTTTTGCTTTTAGGCGATTACAAGAAGAAAGCTTATAAAAGGACCAAATCTAGACCTGCTCTTGTTGATGCCATTTTGATTTACAAAAAAGAAAATGTGTTTGCCAAAAAGTGCTTTTCAACTAGGGCTAAATTTGACGATCGTCGGAAGGAATGTGATATTGTTGTTGAGATTTCCACTTCCGCCGCTAAAGATCCAGAGATGTGGATCAGTATCGACGGCATTGTTCTTGTTCAGGTTAAGAATTTGCAGTGGAAATTTCGGGGAAATCAAACGGTCCTCGTTAACAAGCAATCAGTTCAAGTCCTATGGGATGTTCACGATTGGCTCTTCACTAACCCGGGAACGGGTCATGGTTTGTTCATTTTTAAACCCGGTCCACCCGAATCGGAAAGCGACAAGGAAGGTAGTGGCGGCGGCGGCGGGTTGGAACTCAGTGACGACGGCAGTATTTATTACTCGACTCGAAGTATGAACTCGTCTCACCAGACCGAGTTCTGCCTTTTCCTTTATGCGTGGAAATTGGAATGATTTATTTCAAAAAAAAAAAAAAAAAAAAAAAAAAAGAACGATTTTTTTATTACAAAACTAGCTGTAGCACGTATTAATTAATTAATTAATTAATCGATTGATTGATTGATTAAATGATTAATTAATTCATTAATTAAAGTACTGTGCATGTCACGTGCCTTCTTCGTAAATATATGCATGTACTTATTGTATGTATATATTGACTTTTGCTGACTATGCATGACAATTTGACATAGTATTGGGAGCGTTTGGTTCGTGGGATTAGATTTATTTATAATTGAATTTATTGTATTCTAATTTGTTTAGATTTATTTAAATTATGAAGTTATTAATTTTTATGAACTGTTATATAAGATTTTATACTATCCATGTATATTATAAGATCCTTGTACAATTTAATATTGTAATCCTCTAAAAATTAAAAATTAGAATGTGTTTTAGTGTTTTAGTTATTCTTCAAGATTTGAAAAGTTTCATTTTGAGGGTTTTTTACATTTTCGTTTTCATTCTAGCATGAGATTGAAAAGTCGTTTTGAGTTCATTTTTATAAAGGAAAAGAAACGGAAACAAGGCTAAAAGAAGATACAAGACCTCTTTTTATAAAGGAATTGAAGTTATACACAAACTGTACCAAGGTGAATTCAAGGTGAATTCAGGTAGGGGTGATGAGGGTCCCATCCAATGATTGGCATTTCTATATGTCTATTAGATTATATATCATACATTCTATCTAAAGACTTGAAATTTACTTTTAATTATTTAATATTAATGCCCTTCCAGATGTGTTGTTTTCTCAAACCAGTAAAAACTATAAGATAAAGAAGCACACTTAGAAATCAGACCTAAAAATGGTTCGGTTCGATAGGTCAACAATCTTAAAGTTCGAGATATATCTTACTATGGTCAGTGCAAAATTTAGTATTTAAATCCAAGTATATGAATACGATAGAAATGGAAAATTGTATTCCCCAAATTGATGTGAGCTTAATCTCTAAAATGGTTATCGCAAACCTTAATTTTTCAAAGCATATTGTAGATATACAAAATCTAATATAATTAACTTACATCTACAAAGTGAAAAAATTAAATACAATATTGTTTTTAATAACATCAACAAATTTCCAAACCCCATAACAAGACAAAATCAATTATTTCAATTTCAAAATATATGATAAGTCTACGAAGATTAGACTACCAACGGTCATTATATTATTTTTTTTAAAAAAAAACAACGAATCAATGTTTATCCTATATCAAGTGAAATGATCATGCAAGACTTTGTGCAATATGCAATGCATAGACGTTTTATAGAAAAAAAAATTTAAAACTTTATTTTGCTCCCTAAATTTTGTGTCTTTTTCTATTGTTTACTCTAAACTTTTAAAACGTTTATTTTGATCCTTGAATTTCGAAAAAAAAAATCTTACTTGAGTATCTGTCTTAGAATTTCATTAACTCTTTAATAGAATGATGATGTGGTTTGTATATTTGGATGATTATGTTTTAAATTATTCATCATATTAATTGCATTGATAAATAACAAATAAATCTTGCTAATTTATTTTATTTGGCAATCTGGTCATCCAAATACATAAGTCACATCATCATTATGTTAGAGAGTTAACAAAATCTTAACGGCATGGACTAAAACATGTATTTCTTTAAAAGTTTAGAAACTAAAACAAAAGTTTTTAAAAGTTCAAGGACAAAAATAGAACTAGATATAAAGTGTAGGGACCAAATATGATTTAAACAAAAAATAAAAAAATATATCATGTCAATTTAAATAGGGGTCTATAAAGACTAACAACCAAATCAAATCCATCAGAACATAAAACTAAGCTAAGGCTTCATTTTAATTTTTCTCCTCTTCCTCCACACGTTTAAGACTTTGAAAAGATTTAGCGTTAGTTTGGTTTCTGTTACGACCTAACTTTTTCAACTTTAGCTAAAGTCGTTACTTAAATAAAAACTCATAGGTTTAACATCTGTCTAACAATCGTTGATCTCATACTAAAATCATCAGGACATAAAAAAAAAAGTACAATGGAAGCCTTTGTCATAACAATTCCTAATGGCATGGTCACAAATTCTTCTTGTCCTTCGTCAGTTCCTCGTACCTTTTCTTGAAAAATAAATATGGAAATAGTGAGTATATAAATATCCAGCAAGAGACCCACTAAGTGAACTGTTAACTTTCTATTAAGCCTATATTCTGTGTCACACATTTTTGTGATTCCATAAGAACACCCATATATAAGTCCAATGAACTCTCAGAAACACATGCAAATCAGCATAGTAAATTCGTGGAAACACACGCATATCAGCCTAGGTGACGAGCTTGTTGGAGATGGCTGCCGGCCAAAGGTGTGGAGATAGGGAGGGGGTCAACTGTGTGACGTGGAGAAGAAGACTCAAAGAAAAAAAGACTCTTTTTTTTTTTTTTTAACTCTGCATGCATAATGATGAAGCCCTGAATATTACTTATAAATAAATAATAATAATAATTTATTTATTTTACTTTTCCAATAATTAAATATATAAAAAACTAAGAATTTTTTTAAATATAGAAAAATAAAATAAAATATTTACACATCATAGAAAAAAATAAAAAGATAAAATTCAATTACACTTGATTTTTCTATGAATTGTAAATATTTTGTCAATTTTTCTATTTTTGATAAATTTTCAAAAAAAAACTATATATATTCTTAAAATTCATATTTTTTCCCTCTTTTTACCAAATAAAATTAAAAAAAAATTCTCCTCAATAAATTTCATATTTTCACCATTAATTATATAAATAAATATATAATTATAACTTTTATCATCAATTATCACATTTTCAATTAAATATATATACTTATTTAATTTCTTATCCAATTTTCTCCCAAATCACACATTTTTTCCAACTTTCAAATTAACATCCCTAATCCATATAATTTCAAAAAAATCAACTTATACTTAATTTATTTAATATAATTAAATTACCTCAACTTTCGAGATGTTACAATTTCTTTCCACTTTTCTTTTGCTCTTCGGTCCTCGACTACACCATATTCTCGACTACAAAATTATTTTATGGTTGCAACAAAAGGTATGGATTATGGTTCTTGATGTGGATTTAAATAATATTTTTCATAAAATTCTTGGAATGTATGGCGAACCATTGGAAGTGATGTAATAAGTGAATATCGTTTATGATCTCGATTACACCATAATTCTCGACTACAAAATTATTTTATGGTTATATGGGTCCTCCAAAATTTTAATCAAATAGATGTTTAGAATTTATTTTGGAAGATAAAGAAAATAAGGTTGGAAAGACAATTTAGATTTAAAGGATAAAAATACATATGAAATTTGCCATTTTAAAAATAAGGGAGCAATGCATGTGAGTGCTACGGGATCATTGTTTGGTTATTGTTTAATTATTAAAGGGACATTTTGAAATATAGCAAACAACTTGAATTTAGAATTATTTTCAAATATAGCAAAAATCTTGTCATATATATAAATGGGGCAACAGAGGAGAATCTTTTCTCTTCATTTTTGCCACTCATTGTTGTAAAGAAATACCTATTGTATTCTCTTGTCTCTCATGATTAGTTACAATCTCTTTACTCTCACCTTTTTATGCGATTGTTACGATTGAACCCTTGTGCCTCTCACGATTGTTACAATTGTATTTTTTCAACATTAGTTAGTTACAACTTAACATTCATTCTATTTACTCTCATCTCATCCTTTCATATCAACACAGTCCCTCATTTTGGCAAGTCGTCCTATTGAACCAACCATGTTCCTCTTCGACTATAATCAACCATATTGTATATCTACACTTAGCCTTTTTCTATATGAGAAGTTTCGTCAAATTAGTTTAGTTTTTGCAAAGCATATTTCTTCTTTACAACAGCTTTGCTTGAGGTTTTTAAAAGGTTAGTGACCAATTACTTTGTTCATAATTTTATTGCAATTTTACTTTTTCCTCGATTCATTTTAACCTTAAAATAATTTTAAAAAATAAAATTGAAAAAGTTTCTTACATTGAGTTACTCCAATGTTTCTTTGCTTTCTTCTATTGTGGGAGATATTTTCAATTCTTCTGTTCCATGACTCTTAGAATTCTTTTGAATTATAGAAGTGGGTGGAAGATATAAAATATAAATATATATGAATTCGGTTGAATTCATATTATTTGCTTTCTACTATTATGAGGTATATAAAATATAGTGTATTTTGACATTATAGGATATAATCAATTATAAACGTAATCTATTAGATTATATTATGAAATAGATATACATTTGAATGAGATATGAATTGGATTCATATGGAATTATAGACACGAATATACAATATGCAGTTGTGAATGAAATTCATATGAAATTATTTTAAATAGCGCACTTCTGCATTTTGCAATGCTTTTAAAAGAGTTTGTTGGTGAAGGATAGAAGATAATCAATATGCCAAAATTGTGTAGACTTTGTTTTTATTGAGTGAAAGGTAATATTTATATGATATTTTTTTGAAACTCTAGTTTTAATGTGTTGGATTAGATTAAGTGTTGGAGTGTTATGACTATCTTGATGTTGTGGTAGTCTCATAGATTAGTTTAATATTGATAAATTGTTTAATTGTTTGTGTGTTTGATAAATCATGTTAGATTGTAATCTTCTCTATCTAATGGCTTTAATTAATCTTAAACTTTGATAATCAATCACTTAGTCATTAATCTTTTTGATACAAGGGTATCGTGTCGGAGGGAGGGGGTTGAAAATGGTAAATAGATTTATGGTAAAGCAATGATAGGTACTTCTTTTTCATAGTAGTAGAATATTATTAGTTAAACATCTATGAAATTTTATAATTGACTATGTACTTTGACTTGTTCATTTCATTATTTAACTCGAGTCAAGTTTCTCCGTCTAGCTAATGCACTTGTTCTTGGCCTAAGTTTACAGGCTCATCACTACTTAAGGTCAGTTTTATCTACCTTTCTTCCTTTTGTTTTAGTTTTTTTTTTTTTTTTTTTGGTCATATTTAATCATAAAACTTTTGAAATATCTCATAAGATTATTACACATAACTTGAATAAATGACTTCATTTCCTTTGTGGGTTCTAGAGGTTATGAAAGGTTTATAAGAAAAGAAACAAGGTTACTTTATGCTCTGAATTACCTTTAGCTCCTTTTAAAAATCTTATATATTGTATTTTAAGTTCATGCATTTAGAACTATTACGTTTGTAGTCTTGGTTTGATATCAAACTCATACAAACACTTTTGAGCTAGGTTGAAGCATTGGCATGATGAAAATGTGAGTTGACAAAAAACTTTTCAAGTAAGTGTGAGATATCTCCCTCAAATTGTTTTTGTATTTCTTCATTCTCTAAGTTTTTGTTCCATTTAAATAAATTTAGGTTTAATGTTTTCCTTCTTTATTGAGGATTGCTGAACTAGTTGCTATTTTTGTTCACTTATATTACATATATCTCTCTTGTATTAGATATCTCTTAGTATTGCTTTTGTTAACTTCTTTTTCATGTGGTTCAACAGAAACTAGTTATACCACATATGAGCTAGTTATACCACATATGAGGTATTAACTTTGTCCATTTAGTTATGAGTTACATATATTAGGAAAGTGCTAAGCTATATATGGCTGAACTTGCAAAGATAACGACAAAGCTTGTTTAATTTCTAGGAGAAAGGCACCATTGGAAAGGTATTACTCATGGATATTTGTTCATCTTGTTTTGTTGTGATCAATTGAGATGTATATTATGCACTACAAATTTGTTTGTTAAAGTATATTAGATTCATATCTTTTTTTAATAGGGTTGGAAGAACCTTGAGGTATGTTTTGCTATACAATTATAATATTTTTATTGGTTTCTAGTTTTTTTTTTTTTTTTGCTATTTTTTTGAATGAATGTTCTTGCTTATTTCAACATTAAGTGTCCGTTAGTATTTGTTAAAGCATATTCTTTTTGTTAATTTTTGGGAGTACATTTTGATATAAATTACATTTTTAACTAAATAGAATACTCACATTTTACTATATGGATTTTTGAAAGGAACATTTTTATTGTCATGGAACCAATTTAATGGTGGCCAATAAATATGTATATCACTTTCGTGTTATTCTACTTTAGAAGTGCTTGAAAAGTGTGTTTCTTCTATTGTAAAAGGGGTTGTTATAGAACATTCCCACCCCCAAGCACACACAAAGATCTACTACATAACCAATACTTGTTTTCATGTACACTCTAGTTATGCTAGATATATTTATTTAGTAAACAATATCCTTAATATTTTTATGCTTCTCTTGAATATTCTTTTTATTATTTTTCATATAGCTTTTGGTTTGTCTTATATATGCTAATACGTGTTAGCCTTTTTTTTTTTCCTTCTCCATTAAGACTATGGATTAACTTTTGTAGGTTGTACATATCTATGGAACCTGTGAGATTTGTTGTTGGTTACTATGGCCCTTTTATAATGTATATTTTGGTTGGTAAATATCTGTCACTTAAATACCTTTTACGTGGTTTTCTATATTGATAATCAAAGTGTCACTTATACCCTTTTTTTTAAAAACTTTTTATGTTGTTTTCAAAGTCAAAGTGTGACTTGGACACTTATTTGCAAACTTACTTTAACTTGAGTTTGTTTGAATGATGTAAGTGAAGGGACAAGAGCCTTACACAAAGGAAAATTTTACAGAACCATAAACTCAATTTTAATTTAAAAATAAGATTACCATACATTGGCAATAATACAGAAACAATTTACTGTAAAATAATTAGGCTAAGCATATGCATATATATAAAAATTAGAATTTTCAGAGAAGAGCAACTCACTTCATTGTCGACTCAGAATCTACAAATCGTCAATATTTTGTAGCCACCACCACTTGGAACCTCTGCTATCCTCTGAGCAATCGAGGCTTAAAGTTTATGGGAACCTTTTAGGAATTTGACAATCTTTGGAAAAAAAAAAACAAAGAGCGAGATAGAATTTTTTTTTCATCGTATGCAGATCTTTTGCAACAACCCTTCTGCACTTGCGCAGAACTATTGTGGCTGTAACATCCTAAATTTTGAAAGTAATTCTTGATTTTATTTATCAATTATCTTGTTAATTGTTGGTTGATTTTAATTTAAAATATTTGTTTTGGTGATAATTTGGGTTAATTTGTGAAGTTATTATTTTATTATGGATTTTAGTTTTATTTGTGAGGAGAGAGAAAGATTTGGGTTTATTGGAAGAAAGAGAAAAGAGGTTTTAAATGAGGAGAGATGAAAGTAATTTTAATGAGGAAAGAAGAAAGTAGGTTTTAATGAGGAGAGATGAAAGAGATTATTAATAAGGAAAGAGAAAATATGGAGATTTAGAAAAAGAAAAGGGGAAAAATAAATAATAATGATAATACTATTTTATTATTATTATTATTATTTATTGATTGATTTAAGCAGTCTCGAGTCGCGTGCATCTTCTTCATCTTCTCTAAATTTTCAACCATAGTCGTCGCCCCCTTCATCTCCACCCTGAACTGCCGCATCTCTCCGCTTTTATCCGTCAAGCCGTGTCGCTCCTCGTCGTTAGTCGTGCCACCAGACGACACCGCCACAGCCACGTGCAGTCGCGCCTTGCCCGAACGACGCCTAGTCGCCATCCGCATTGCGAATGAAGCTGCGCCTTCGTCTGACGCGTGCGCCGCTTCTTCGTCGCGAGCCGTCGGTTGTAGATTTCACCAAGCTGAGAAGTTCCACGTAAGCCATCTTGAGTCGCGTAGTCCGTGCAAGCCGCCTCCGTGCCACGCTGACGCTGTCACCGTGCCAAGTCGACGCTGCCTTTCCTGTGCCACGCCGCCTTCTGTCACCGTCGCCATTGCTGTTTGTGGGTGTGTTTGGTAAGGTTTATGGAGAATTGAATTTGGGTTTTAGAGTACCCAATAAAAATTTAATTGAGGTATTATCTTGAATTAATTTGGGTGTTTCTTCTATTGATTGAAGGTTCAATTTGGAGTGTTTGTGGTGCAATCGACTCTAGAATTTTCTCTACGTATCGACTTGGTTTTCGTCGACCCGTTTGTAAGTTTGGCATGGAATCAAATTGAAAACTGTGGTTATTTAATTAATAATTTTATAGAAAAATTGTTAATTAAATTATTATGCGTAGGTTAAAGTTGAAGTTTTTGTGGATTTAATTCGTAGGAGTTCCCCACGAATTAATTGGAGTGTTCGTCTTGATTGGTGAGTTTGGAAGTGGTTATTGAAGGGTTAGAATTAATTAATAATTCTTTATGGAGAAAAATTATTAATTAAAAGTTTTGTGTGTTTAGGGTCAATTGAAGGCTACTTCAAGCTAAGGGAATTTCTGTAACTTGAGGTAAGGGATACTTCTACTGAATCCACGTCTTTGGCAAATAAGGTGTGGAAGATGATTGGTTTGCTTACGTTGTGACGTTAACTTCGGGTTCTTGTATAGCTTTTTGTGTGGATTATGCATGACATGTTGTTCTATTGGATTATGTTAACTGTTACATGAAGATTAAATTGTTGTTCTGATCACTATGTTTATTGAATTGATTTTGTTGGATATGGTATCCGTTAACTTTACCTAATAACTTTGTGTACTTTGTGGTGGGACGAGTTGACAAGCCTGTGTGGCGTATGTCGCGAGGGTCGGTTAACAAGCCTGTGTGGCGTATTGTTCCGACAGAGCCAGTTAACAAGCATGTGTGGCATTTTGTTCTGACAGAGTCGGTTAACAAGCCTGTGTGGTATATTGTTCTGACATGACTGCTTTTACATGTGGTCCCACCGGTTTGCTAGGACGACCCTGACATTGGGCTGTATGGGCGTTCCTACTAAACCAATTGACTGTGTGTCGTAAAGTACAAGTTATTAGAGAGAGTTAATGATCATCTAGTGTGATCAGTATTGGGTCCCTCACTGGGTATATTTTTATACTTATTCTTTCTGTGTGGTGTTTCAGGCAAAGATAAGAAGCTACAGGGGAGGAACAAAAAGAACTAGTGACCATACCGGAGTGGACCATGAGACCTTTTGCTTCCGCATTATGTTTATTTTCGCTCCTTTACTGTTTATCTGTATTATTTTACTCGTCGTAATTATTTGATTTAGAAAAACTGTTTTAGGGATCCCGTTTAGGTACTTTTCTTGTTATTATTTTGGTTAAGTATTGTTTTTGATGACCTTTTTAAATGATTATTCTGATTAAATAAAAGTATTTGTTTTGTTTTACTTCCGTCTTTCAAAATTAATTTTACTGGTTTTAAATAAGTAACGACCCGATTCGGTTTGAAAATTCGGGGCGTGACATATGCTTCCCTCTTTTTTAGGATAAATGATAAAGAAGAGGAAGTTAGAGAGATTTTGGGAAAACGTGGGAGCAAATGGTAAGAAAGTTATTTAATTTAATTTTAATCAAATTAAAATTAAAATAAAATAATTAATTAATTAACAAATTAAATAATTAATTAATTAACAAATTAAATAATTAATTAATTAACAAATTAAATAATTAATTAAATCATATTTAATTAATTTTCATTTAAATAATATTTAAATGAATGTCTCTCACATAACCTATAGTTTTAATTTAATTAATTTAATTTAATAGAATTAAACTAAACTATTAATTAATTCTCCAATTAATTAACTACTTATATTTAATTTAATCCAGATATGAATCATATTCACATCTTACATTCTCTCATAAATATAGTTTTAGTGTGTATCATATACGCATTACATTTTAATCTATAGTTTTAATATGAATCTAATTCACATTAAATTAATATGTCATTCTCTCATAAATTAATTTTGAATCACATCCAAAATAAAATCTATATCATAAAGTTATATAAACTTTATATTATAATGTATCACCATACATTATATTAATTTTCTTAATCAATTTGAACATTTCAAATTATATCCAAGATATATGAACATCATTACCCTTTACGAGCTAGGAAGGGGACCTAATGGACCTACATATCAGAAACTACAACGATATGAGATGAATTGGCTAAACTCATTAATCATATTAATCAATATTCATCAACTGTGTGTACACTCTATTAAAGACTCATAGCTGAACTCTTCTCACTGTAGATATATTTCTGTGTCCATGGATATAGACCAATAACAACAATTTAGTCTTTCATAACTGTTCGTAACACCAATTCGATCAAATTATCGTTTTATCCATAGATTACTTCTTAGTCCTTAAATACCAGTGGTTCTCTAATGAACAACCCGTTTATGGTTCAACCAACAAATAGAAATTCCTCTTGTGCCATAGAGAGGGTATGACCCTTTGCTCAAGTCTCGAAAACACCATTTAAGTGAACACTCATCTATTACCCTAAATTCGAGAAGGAGTAAATTTCATTGTGTGTGATTATGTTCCTAATTCTCCACTCGATCTTGTTCCCAAAATGGTAGGCTTATTGAGTTGACAATCTGGCCAATCTCACTCATACAAATCAAAGGACAATCCTTCGTGACTAGGTTACCGTAAGGAAAGACAACTGTTGAAGATTAACATAATTAACCCTATCCATTTTTGGAGTTTGAGTTGTTCCAACTCCTATGATCAGACCCTCTGAAGGGATGACCCCTCCAAGATGACAAGTAGGCGGATCATAGAAATCTCACGGTGTAACCTAATGGAGGAGACCGTAGAATGCGTTGACACACGTCATTCTTCCATTTACTATGAACATTTTTCCTATTCATCTTGTTATAAACTCATACAAACACTTTTCTGAAGGGAGGTTGAGCCTAGGGCGACATGAAGCTAAGTATGAGTCTCATGTGTGAACTCTTAGGGAGGTAAGAGCTATAAACTAATATATCATATATACGATTTTTCTCCCACTAAAATGTTCTATTATTTTAGATTTTGTTGTACTTAGCTAAATTTTGGCTAAAAGAATCTAACTATGTCTATTCTTATTATAATTCTTATAATAAAATTTTACTTTAAAGTTTCTAGGTGTATTAACCATTTAATTTACCTAGTGACATCTTATGCTAATAGAAATAATGTTAATTCAACATCGATTCTGGGTCAGTTTCCAGGTAGGAGGTGTTCCATAAACCGTCAACTTAAGTACCTCCAACCTTAGACAAAACTTCACTGGTGGAGTTCCCTTATTACCTGAAATCCTATTTGTCCTATTTAGTGTCATTAAACTAAAATAAGGCTTAATTCTAAACTAATTAGAATAAATGTGATCTTAGGTGTATTTAATTTAAATCATTTTAAAATAAAATTAAATTATCCTAAGATCCTATGTTTGCAGACAACTCTTAATTATAGGTTGACGGTTTCTAATTATCAAATTTTATAACTTTTATAAAATTAATAGTCATATAATTATGCATACTATGGTTTAATTAAAAATAATTATAATTAATTAAAAATAAACCATAGTATATGCTAATCATAATATTTAATATAACTCTTATATTATACTATGGATGTATCATGCTCAATGTATATTGATTTTCATTTTAATTAATATAACACTTATATTAAAAAAATCACGAAAATCATAAAGCATATACAAGACATTAATAAAATATAACAATTTATATTTATCTAATTAATGTCATGCATCATACTCATCCAATTTCATATATCTAATATATCAACATACATTAATTTATTATACATTAATACCATATATTATAACAATTATAATATATAAAAAAGCATGAACATGTTTAACGTATGGTGGGATTTATCTAAATGACATCCATAAAGCATTTAACTAATAATTGAACCTGTAAATTTGGTCCATACCATAAACTAAAGCATAAAATTACGACAATTTAGCTAATTTTATCCTAAAAATAGTTTCTAAAGCTTTAAAATCAGTCCAAGCACCTTCAAAAAGCTTCAAACCGGGCCAAAAAACCAATAATCGGTCAAAATCAACACTGAACCAACCCAAAAATGGTTGAACCGCTGCAAAAATTGAAGAACCAGCCTAAAAACTAGTTGAGCGGACCCAAAATTGAGTCGGAGCCGATCGTGCACCACTTAAGCCATTTGCGAGTTGACTTCCACGTCCCGAGCTGCATCTGAGCCGTATGTGCACCGTGAAGCCGAGCTGCATCGTCGCACCGAGCCACGAGCCCCCTCATGTGTCCACTAACGTCATGTTGATGTCAATCGTTCTTCTTCCGCCTGACGCGCCTCTTTTTTTCGCCTCATAGTTTGTGAAGTGTCGAAAATTGAACTTTCTTAGCCTTTCAGTGGTCGGTTTTGGGCGAATTTGGTATCGTTTTTCTTAACAAAAATACCGCAAATCTAAATTTGGACTCTAAATTAAAAGATTTACTAAATAAAATGGTAAAAAAAAAACACAAAGACCTTAATAATTGATCAAATCAAAAGCAATAAATCTACGACCATTTTTACAGTAAACATTCAATTAACCAACATTCATAATGCAGTAATCCCACCAAACGAATACAAATTTTTAAAATTTTCAATTATAAAATTGAGATGTCTGTGATACCAATTGAAGGGTAAAAGCCCCTACGCAGCGGAAAACTTTTCAGAACCTTTGCTCAAAATAATTTGAAAATAAAAAATACCATTACATTCACAAAGTAAAATACATAATATTATGGTTAAGCATGCTTCTAGAAAAATAAAATAGGTTTACAAAGAAAAAAGAAAACTTACTTTCGTCGTTGTCTCTGTATCTACAAATCACCAAAATTGGGGCCACTACCACTTGCAACATTTCCTATTCTCTAAGTAATATAGATTAAGGTTTGTGGGAACCTTTTTGGAATTTGAGAATTTTTTGGAAGAATCAAATTCTTGATAGTGAAGAGAGAAAATTTTCTTTTGTATTCACAGACGTTTTGCATTCTATTGATCTGCAAAAAATTGTTATATCTTTTTCTCTTCTTCAGGATAAAGAAGAGGAAGCTAGAGAGATTTTGGGATAACGTAGGAGTATCCACGTTTTCCAATAATAACTCCCTCGTCAAATAGTTATTGTTTTAATTTAATTAAAATTAAATTAAATTAAATTAATATTAAAATAAATAAATGATTAAACAATTAATTAATTAAATTAATATTTCATTTAAACTATATTTAAGTGAATATCTCTGTAACGCCCCGAATTTTTTACCTTTTACCTGAGGTCGTTACTTACATAAAATCTCATAATCTTTATCAAAAATACAGTGGAAGCATTTTTTTTAAACATGAAACAACAACAACAACAACAACAAAGACTGAGACTGCAGTGAAAGCATTTGTCAATAAAGTCCCCCATAAAACACATGGTCACTGGTCCTTCTTGTCCGTCGTCAGTTTCCTCATACTTACCTGAAAAATAAACATGAAAAGGGTGAGTATAAAAATACCCAGTAAGGAACCCACTACTG
>JBBPDJ010000004.1:9149912-9166353 GCA_037974625.1 Cucumis cinereus | reverse complement strand
CAAAGGGCATTCTTTTGAAAGTTGGGATATTAAACTTGGCCCATTTGATTTTACTTGTTTTCGTTTCCCTATTGGGAAAAACCCAACCGACCCGGTTCAGACAGTTTTGATGATTAATTTTGTGTATTTCTATTTAATATTTATATTTATAAAATGGCACACCGCGGCACGTCCCTGTCGCCTAAAATCTGTGATTCTTATCATTTGGCGTTAAAATTTAAAATGCTTTCCTCTGCTCTCCGGACTTTATCGACGATATCTTCCAGTTCGAGGAATCTCCGTCTCCGCCGCCTAAATCCTCGTCCTTCTTTCCGACCATTCTCCGTCAACATGTCCGGTCACACTCAACCAATTGAGCACATCGTCCTCTTCAAGGTCAAAGATGGCCTCGATTCTTCCAAGGTAAAAGACATGCTCAATGGCCTCAATGGCCTCATCTCCCTCGACCCAGTCCTCCATCTCACCGCCGGCCCCATTCTCCGCAACCGCTCCTCCTCATCCACCTTCACTCACCTTCTCCACAGCCGCTACCCTTCCAAGGAGGATCTCTCCAACTACTCCGCCCACCCTGCCCACATGAATGTCGTCAAGGAATTTGTTCTTCCCATCTGCGACGACATTATGGCCGTCGATTGGGTCGCCGATGCTTTGCAAGGCCCTCTCGTCCCACCTCCTGGCTCCGCCCTTAGAGTTACCTTCCTCAAACTCAAGGAGAATCTGGGCGACGAAGTCAAGGGCCAGATCTTGGAGGTCATCGCAGGGATGAGGGAGAAATTGGGGCCCAATGTCCAGCTGACGGTGGGCGACAACTTTTCCCCGGCCAGAGCCAAGGGTTTCTCAATCGCTTCGATTGCCATTTTCCCAGGGCCGAATGAGTTGGAGGCGGCGGCTTCAGACCAAGAAATGGTGGAATTGCAGAAAGAGAAGGTCCGGGAGCATTTGGAGAGTGTAATTGTGGTGGACTACGTGGTTCCGCCGCCGCAAACGGCAAGTCTCTAAACCCATCTAACAAAATTCCTGGTGAACAATGTCGTCGCTAAGTGTTGAAATTGAATAAAAGTGTCCACCATTGATGTATGAATGGCAGATGCACTTTTGAAATTTTAGCATTTTGATGTTTTTGAGTTTCTGCTCTGTCTGTTGCATCTAAACTTGAAAATTTCAGTAAAACCTAATGTTCCATCATTCGAAAAAGAAGAAGAACAATGGATAAATACAAGCAATTATCAAATTGTTTGATTTGCAGCGTTGCTCTCAGTTCATAGAAACATATGCGTTTTTTTTTTTTTTTGTCTTTGTTCGAAACTTATGGCATTCAGTTCTAAAATATAGATGATTAGACGAGGGAGCTGAGATTGATCGATGAAATTGAAATTTACAGACTTGAGCAGTTTTGAAATGGTTAGATCACATAGGTCATGTTTAAAATTATTCTGAAATTCGTCGTTAATCATCCGAAATCGATTTTGATTACATGAAAAACCAAGCCTTAAATTGACTTTGAATGATTAAAAACATGTTTTAGAGAAATTGTGAAGACTCATTAGTAATGTAGTTTGGCCTTTAGTTCCAATTAAATGGGATTTCTAGGATCTTAGATTAATCTTGCAGAACCATGGGAAATTTTGTGTAGAATTGGTCCTCTGTACTTGTTTTGTCCCTCTCTTTTTTTTCTTTACCTTCTTCACCTTGAAAAATAGGATCAATAATGAACCTGTCCTTAATGCTTCCTTGCACTGTTTTCACTTTTTATACTTCTTTTTGCAGTTTCGGCTCTCTACCATCTCTCCACTGATTAATATGGGTTTACTTGCTTTGTTATGGATTGACTGTGAATGGAGTATTTTGACACCCAGTAATAAATTTGAGACAAAGCTTAGCAACAAAAACATTCTATATATTGACCCAGAAAACATTGTCATTTACAAAATACTAGGATGGGCTCGTTTTTGTGAACTGAAACTGGTAGAGCTACTTGTATTTAAAAAAGATAGTTTCTCCCCGTAGGTGTATGGAACAGCATGTTGAAGGATCATGAGAACTTTTTTGAGGTTTGAGCTTGTGGAATTGGTCTTTCTATCGTTTGAATCCTTTTTTTTCCCTCGTCACTTAGAGATGTTGATCATTAATGAATCTGTTCTTCATGTTTCCCTTACTATTTTTGTGCTGCTTCTTGCAATTTTGGCTGTACCATTACCAATTTCCTCCTCTTTGTCATTATTATGGCTTTATTTGCTTTGCTATGGCTGGACTAATGCAATACTTTGACCCCATTTATAAACAATACTTACCCTTCCAACCTACCAGCCGGACCACCATTAAAAAAAAAAAACTAATTTCTCTTTTTATCTTCCAAATCTTTAGTAATTCCTACTTCCCAATCACTAATCAGTAGGTAAGTATTGTCCATAGGAAAGTGGGATAAGCCTTAGTTTCTGTACCAACGAATATGCCCATGGAGACTCCCTAAATTGGCCATATTGTCATAAATCTTAAATTACTGATTAACCCAAAAGCTTAAACTGATGAGTGAAGACAAATTTAATATTACATCAACTAACACTTCTCACTTGTGAGCTTGAAACATGTAGAAGATCCAACAAGTGAAAATCAAAATGAATTGGAGAGAAAATAACAATGTAGGATTTAATCACTTTTTTTAGTACAGCAATTGCGGGAATGGAGTAAGAAATAAGAATAACACGTTAGGATGCTAATTACCATTGAGCTTGCTTTTGATGTCATATTAAATTAACCACTAATTGACCCAAAAATCTCAAGTAAATGGGTGAAAGCAAATTTGTTATTATATCATCTAATAATAAACAAATTCTAGAACCATAATCATTTTGTGTAAACTGGAACTAGCAGAGTTACCTGTAGTTAAAAAAGATTTTCTGGTTTATTTTTTCCCATCATTGAAAGGTCATTGTCTTTCTGGTAAATTTACATATATGATTGTATGGAACAGCATGGTCGAAGGGTCTATTTCTTCTCATCTTGACAGTGGACCAGAATCTAAAGAGCAAGTCGGTGGTCTTACTCCTGAAGACATTGCTTGGGTTGATTCTTGTTTGATTAAAGAGATATCGGATATTTCATATGACAATTGGAACCACATAAAGGATGCCTTATTAGAAATCCTTGACCTTTATCCTCAAGGTTTTGAATCTTCTCTTGCTCTGAGCAATAATGTTCCGGGAGCTAGTTATGGCGACATCTGACGTACACCGTGAAGGAGGCTACATTTTCCTCAAGAGACAGTGATGATCTTATGAACGAAACAAGAATGGCCTTGGAAGATCACCCTATGAATGTAGCTTTGGAAGATCCCCAAAAGCATGACGAATTCGATACTTCTCTGTCACTAACATCAAGAATCCATTTTTACCCACTTACAAAGAGGGAGTAGAAGGGAATGATGAGAATAATGAAGCTGGAATTGGGCATGAATTATCAGAAATTGAATCTGAGTCCCCAATCAATGATATTTCCATGTCTGGGATTTGAACTTTCCTCCAGTCGAGGACGAGTTCGTGGAGCAGCTGAACAAAGCCCTTACCGAAAATTCTGTTGAATCAGCCCCTTCAATGGACAGTAATCTTGGTGTGTTGAAAGACTTGAAGGAAGATTTACTTGATGACTTGATCAATAGCATTTCTCATCTTTCTTTGGAACAGACTAAATATTAGGGAACAGTTGTTCTTGAGCCACTGATCTCTGAAAGTTCATGCTCTCGAATCTCAACACTTGGCATGCTGTTACTAGATATTTTGAAATGTCTCACATCGGAATAGGGGTATTTGAAATGTGTAGATACTTATTGGACACCTTTTTAGCTATTAAGATAATCAGTGTATTCTACTTGTCACATCGGTAAAGAATATAGTTGTATATTTTGATGATTGGGATATAATGAGGTCGTTTGTTTTATACCCTTGAATTTGAAGTATATTTTGTATTTGTTTGAGTTTTTACCTACTTTTTCTTGTTATTGTTCAAGATGCTATGATAATTAAAATTATCGTTTTAAAAAATACAAATAAATTTTAATAATCCAACTAAAAAATAAATGGGTTTTTGTGTTGTTAACCAAATCCTAGCTACATTGATGAAAAAAATCTTAAAAGACAATGAAAAATAATATGAATGCATAAACATGTTAAGACCACATAACTCGTTACAAAATAGTTTAAGTCTTAACACAACATGTATTTCAATCAAGATATTCATTTTTAATCATCGTCAATATTTTAAATTTTAACATTACACTATTGAAATGAAATCGTATTAGGACTTCGATTATTTTGCATTGAGAGGATCATTTCTAGTGGTTTGTGACATAAAAGAAAAAAAGTTGATATTAATTAAACTTTTAGGATGAGGTCATGCGTATAAAAATTGTTGTTCGAGTTGAGGACGGATTGGGCTTAGAGTGAAAGTGAACATTTGGGCTTCAAATTTCAATGCTCACTGCTTTAGAGAGGAATGGATTTGGATGGAAGCCGAATGAATGGTCGTTAGCTGTCTCTCCCGCCACACTCTTTCTCGCTGTTTCCTTCACTTCCATGGCCTCCTTCTTCCTCTCTCCTTCTCCATTCATTCGCATTTCTTCTGCTTCATCTTCTCACCGCATGGTACTTCTTCTATCTCGCTCGCTATCTATCTTTTGCGTGCAATTTATCAACGATTCTGGTGGCTTTTTTGTCGTTTGATTCCTTTACTAATGTCGTGTTGTTTTAGTTTTCACAATGGTGAACGAATTTTACGTTAACTGGTTTTACACCTGTTGAATGTGCTGAGTATGCATTGATGAACTGAATTGTGTTTTTGTTTTATTTCCCTTCCGTATATTTTATTGAGATTTCTGCTCTTGTTTTGATCTTTTTATTTTTTATTTTTTTCATTTCTTTTCCTGTTATTTTATTTGATCGAGGCGGTCTTCTTCTCACGTTGGCTAAGCAATTGTGAGTTAACTGGCATGTAAAATGTTGGCGTGTTGAGTATAGTTAGATGAACTGAATCGAGCGTTTGTTTTATATCCTGGAAGAATATTGTGCATAAGTTTCAGCCCGAGTTTTGTTTTTTTATTTCGTTCTTGTTTGGTTGCCGAGATAATCGAGTGTTCTAGTTTTCAACTGGTATGGAGACCGTTGGATGTGCTGTGTATGCATAGGTGACCTGAATTGTGTGTCTGTTTTAGATGGTAAAATTTTATTTTATCAAGGATTTTGCACCCCCCACCACCACTCCCTAATTGAGATTATAGTTGTACTCAAAATTATGATTGTCTTGTAGATGGTTAACCTTTTATAATCTTTATATTTCCTCCGTGCACATATGTTGGCAGATTATTCAATTAGTAATTATAGGTGTGGTTTCTTTATTTGACACGAAGTGTTATGTTTTTCCTCTCTTCCTCTCTCCTTTCACTTAGATGTCAGATTTTCAGAAATGGAACGTTGGAGTTTTCAAGACATGGAATCTTAAAGCATTTCCCTTAAGTCCAGTTAACTCCAGGAGGAGGTAATAAGCCTGCAGCCATAGCTGCAACTGAGATTGAACCATGTGTGCTAGTACTCTTTATTTTGTGGAATTGATTGATTGTTCTTTCGACATGTTTTTCTAATTTGTCACCAAAAGCGACTTCACTTTCTTTATCTTCTTCTCTTGATCCTTCGCATTTATTTGCACTTGTTATATTCATTTGTCTTATTAATCCTATGAACCTTCTGACTCTTCTCCATGATGGAAATGGTATTCTCAGATTAGAAGTTGTGAGATAGATAAAAAGGCCGTAGGTTTATCCCTTTATGTAGGTAAACTACTACAATGGAAGCAATCACATTGATGTTCTCTGATATTATTTTCCTTCTTTCATTTAATTCCAGCTACAATTTTCCAAAAAATTAGAGAAACAAATGAGTTATTCTCTTTTTTTTGGACTAAACAATGGAGGAGCAAACAAACTTAATCAAGTGGAAGAATGCTTCTCTTCCTATTAATCGCGCAACTGTATGGAGATGGAGGTTTTAAATGAATAAAAAGCTTTATGGAGAAGTGTTATCACTGGCAAGTGCAAGGGGGAACCAAGAATTGGAATAAAGAACTGATAAATGTAAAAGTGTCAGAAGCTCTTGGAAACTTAAATTTTTTATGTTAGTTTGGTAAGAAACTTGGCATGTCTATAACGCAATAGACGAGATCATATTATAATTTGAGCAAGATGCTTATGAATAAAGTATAAGAAATTTACTCCCTAGGTTGTGTGTAAAAGAGCTTAATGGAGAATTTCGTATGGGAAGGAATCATGGATCTCATTTGTTTAAGTGTGAGTAGTTTTGATGTTTGTGGAGGTTTGAGGTTTAGACATTGGTAAGTTTAGATTAGTAATGAAGCATCGTTGGTTAAATAGTTATGGTGCTCTTCCAGGAACTGTGTGCTTTGTGCTATAGGATCACAGTAAGTATAGTCTGCAGGCCTTTGAGTGGGTTTCAAGGGGTAGGTTGTTGAAGTAAAAACCTCTAGATTACAATTGCTTTTGGTCTCCCCTTATTCTCCTAGTTCCTTGATTGTTCAGGCGGGAATGGGTCTGATAATTACTTTTGGGAGGATTGATGGGTGGGAGGAGATAAGCTCCTTTGGGGATTGTTTCCACAAGTTTATCAATTTGAAGTTTTGAACATGTGTACTCTCTCTCCTTTGGGCTTTCTTTGCCCCTCACCAACTTTGAGTCTCTAGTGGTGCTTGGGCGTTAGTTACTGATGAAGGATTCTCTCGTTGGTCAATCTTCTATATTTTTTACTCCCCTTCTCCCTATCAGGTGGCCTCAATTTTCTTCTCTCTCTAGAGGGTTAAAATTCCTAAGAAAGTGAAGTTTTTTGTTTGTTAAGTTTTGCATGGGAGAGTGAGGACCTAAGACCATGTCCAACAACATTAACATTCTTCCTTTTTGTTGCGGCCTCTTTTAATGAAACATTTGTTGTTATCAGGAGAAAATAAACTAAAAACTTTGTCATTTGTAGTACCTTGACAGACATTAATATTGAGGCAGGAAGATACGAAGTTATTTTATCCCTTGAAGGTTCATTAGAATGCCAAAAACGTAAGTTGGGAGCTCTTGGTTGTAAACTGTGAATAAATTGGTTAGCATTGATTGAGTACATGTAAAATTCAAAGAAGTTCTGAATATTTATTTTCCCAATGTGATTTCTCAAACTATGTTTGAGGACACTTCATGTTTTGTTTCGCTGCTATAACGTTTGAGTTGTAAGGTTGATAGACTTTCCTGTTATTAATAATTTCACATAAAAAAATGTCTGAAACAAATTGTTTACGTTAAAGTTAAAGTTTATCGATTTCCATTCTTGCCTCTAAGTAATGGAACCAGTGGAAGTAAATTTGCACGTTTGGCTCTAATACAGGAGAACTTTAATATATGCAGTCAATGAAGATGCTGAGGAAGCATTCAAGAAGACTGTAGAAGTAGATAGACTGATAGACACCCTGAGGAATGCAAGTTCAACAGAGGTAAGTGTAATTTTTTTTCACGAACAAGATAATGTTTATATTGCACTATCTATTATAATTTGTTGACCCTTTTGTATGGATTTCCATGTCCAAGTTGCAATTGGATTATTGTATTGCTAATATTTTGAAAGATTATGCTTTTGTATGGTCATTAGCCTGCTCTGATAATATGGTTTACATCCTTGCATCTCTTTTGGTGGATCATCCTTTTATGGCACAAAGGAGACTGGTGGGTTGGCCATATTATGTGTTTTTTCTTCTAGACATTGTGGGGCGAACGTAGTTACGTAATAAGCATCTCTTTAGAGATTCCTCTACTTGTTTTGATAGTTTCATAGATTTGGTTCTTTCTGCGGGGTTGTATTGGTGCAAAACTAAGCACCCTTTCAAACTTATTCCATTTTGGCTATGTAACTTTTAAAGTATCTAGTTTATTCCCCCAGTTTTAGGAGTAATTATTTTAATCCTTACTATCATTCTACTATCTAATCCTCGTTCACCTAATACTTACCTCAACCAACTGATCACACGCTCATGTTAGAATTTTAATAGACATATGCAAAGATTCGTTATCCATTTAACAGTTGACGGCGAAGTAACAACTAGAACCAAAGTAGTTATTTTTAACTCTGGATTAATATAAACTTTTAGAAGGGTATAGAACAAATGGAACAAACATGACGTAAATACCAAACAGAAATTTGGAAAGTGTAGAGACCAAAAATGGAATAACCTTAAAGCTTAGAGACCAAAATGGGATTTAAGCCAATTCTTAAATGAAATTGTTTGTGGATATGAGGCATTCTAATTAATGGTGTCTCTCACTTTGAAGTTCTAAATTGTTTGTGGATATGAGGCATTTTAAACTTTCACCGTTTCTTTTCCACCGTACAAGGATTTAATACTAACTATATACTCTGTCCATGTATGTGTAAACAGCTTCAGAAACTTGTCCTTCAAAATGTCCTAGCTTTCAATGAGAATTTCTGGATTCGACTGGCAGCAAGAACAGATACCTGTAAATCAGAGGACGATAAAGCATGGTTTCAGTTTTAACCCAATTTTTTTCATCTTAGTATTAGGCATTGTTTTTTTGTCTGAACTCTTGTCCATGCTTTTATAAGCATTCTTATGTTCATACTATATTTTCTTTTTCAGAAAGATTACGAGGAATTGGCTGCCTCAGTAATGAGTATAGTGGATCACCTTGTCCATAAAACTAAGGTACATAGAATATATATTTTTGGGTTAAAATATCACTATGGTCCCTATACTTTGAAGTTTGTTAAAGTTTAGTCCCTGGACTTTCAATAATGATAAATTGAGTTTCCAATGCTAGTTTATTGTTCATTTTTTAATAAACATTTTGTTATCTATTAGCATTTTTACTATAAATTTTGAAAACATATTCATATAATGTATTTTCCTTTCATAAAAAATATTGTTATTACTTAACCAAATTCGGTAAAAGATAACTTCGAGGGACTCAATTTAAGATTTATAGAAAGTATAGGGACTAAAATTGGACGGTTGAAATTACAAAGACTAAAATGTGATAAACTTCTAAGTATAGGGACTAAAATTAATATTGATAATCATATAAAATGAAAGATACTTTTGCCATTTGCACCAAGCTCAAACTTCCTTCTTGCATGTGTGCTCCTCCAGAAGCACACATTGGAATAAGAGGTAAAAATTCATTGGTAGCATACTCTATCTAATGGTGATTTTCTCGCCTACCACAAATCCCATACTACCACCATAAACTGAAAATCCACAGTTCCTACGGAAGTACTGTTCCTCTCTCTCTCTCTCATACACACCCACACTCACTGACAGACACATTGAAGAATAGTATTAGATTGCTCGAGTCATGATGTTTATTATTTTCTTATTTTATTGTAATGTAAATTGTACAGGAAAAAATAGAATCATCTACTGATATTCTTAAGGAGATTCTAAAACCCGTAGTTGACGATGTGGAAGAGATAGCTTGGCCGCCCAGGGATCCTGGGGCATTGAAGCTAATGGAGAAGGTATATCTTATCTTTTGCATGGCGTGTCCTTGTATTGCGACCTCAGTTAAGTTTGTATATACTTGTTAAGGAAGGTTCAAATTTGGAGTCCTTAGCCTGCTCTCTCTAAATAACCTAGGACGTTGGCCTGTATCTTGGGAATTGGGATTGTTTGCTACCATTCTGTCTGGCTTGAGTCAGAATGAACAATGCTTCCAATATTTACTTTTAGGATTCTTTTCAGTTTCTTCCTCTTGAGATTTAGCTGTCGTTAAGTAAGCTGTTAAATCATGTCTTTATGGAATACTATTTAGTCTTGATCGTCGAATGAAATTACAAAAGAAGAGGGGGAAAGAGGCCCTGGATCAAAGGAGTTACAAAAGACATCTCCAGTTGGTCAAAGAGAATCAAAACTATAAGAATTAAAATGATTAGACAATTTACACCAAGAAATAGCAATATTGAACATATGGTCTAAGAAAACATCAAAATGTTGGCCTTTGTTGTTGAAGAGACGGTTGATTTGTTCAAGCCAAATCGACCACAAAAAGCTCTAATGAGCTGCTTCTAGAGAAGACCCTTTCTATGAAATTGTCTCTTATCTAAAAAAAATTTGGTCTTGATTGTAGTGAGATTTAGTTTCATCAAGCTTTCTTAGAGGGTATTTGATGATTAGGAAATAATCCATCGGGAGCAAGAAGGGCAATTAGATGAAGGCTTTCTCGCAGAAGTTAGTGCTCAACTACGCCAAGTAAGTTTTGTACGATCTTCGTATTTTCATCCACATGAAAATTATGGATGAAGATTAAACCTGCATAGCTTAATTGATTAAGGCATATAATATTAGTCAAGAGGTCAAAGGTCTACATCCCTACCCCCATATCATTGAACTCAAGAAAATATACTCTGGTACTAATTTGTTTATTCCATTTGAGATTTGCAACCATCATACATGCACAAGAACATTGGTTTAATTTGCTTCTATCTAAAAAATTTAATAAGATATAGATGAGATTGCATCCTATGTCCGTTTGCTTCTATTGCTGCTCATTAGTCCATGGGAAAAACTGGTGATTACATATAATTTGAGGCCACATGCAACTAGTGATGGAGTTCAATGGTGCCTAGAACGGCTAATCTTGTTTAATTGGTTCAGGCCAAAGAAGATGGAGACAAGCCAGGGTTAGAGGCTATGTTACAAAAGGTTTTGCAACTCTATGCATCTAGAGTTCTTTCTAAGAGAAGTTATGCAAAGAAAGGTAACAATTTTTCAAATGTTACCCAATTGTTTCAGTATGAACGAGAATGTATAGCTTAGTCGCCTATAATGTGGGAAGAAATACTTCAGAAAAGAAAACAGTAGAGTTTATTGAAGGGTAATCAATAATTACAGTACCAAATTTCAGCCGTCTGGGTATGTAAAAGAAACCCATGGATTCAACCAACCGGTTGGTGGCTACAACCTTCCAGGTTTAAACCTTCACTAAAATACTTGTAAATGTCCCAGAGGCTTAATGTCCTAAGATCATGTACTAATTATTTAATTTAATGCTCAGTGAATATTGATTCTTGTGAGTGCTAAGTACCTCTGCTAGTAAATAGTCGAGCTGCATTATTTATATATTTTGCTTTGGTATTGAAACAATCCGATTTCTATTTGCAGGAGAGGAAGTCTTGAAAGCTGAACTGTTTTTAGAAACCATAATAAAAGGTAAGTGGCTTATTTCATCTCGTCTATACAGTTTTCTCCCTTTCAACTTTCAGATGTATATTCCAACCCTCGCATTCATGCATAACGAATATTGAGCGTTATTCATGAAAAAAATGAATATTGAACTCTATGTTCCAACATGTCATCTTACTGTTTGGTATATGTTTGATTCGTCAATTATTCTAAGACTCAACATGCTAGTGGAAATTTGAACCTCCGACCTTCCATCATCTCTAGTAATCCCACCTAACCAAAATAGAAATGTGTAGGACTTCTAGTTTGAGATATGTTAGGATAATTAGTGGTTATTAGAAGAGGCATATTAGTTTTCTTGGAATTTAAAGAACATATTGAACAACCTAAGAAGAGATCCTGTTCAAGTAAGGTCATAGAAGGAACACATTAGTAAATAGGTAGTAAGTTTGTTGGAGCTTTTAGTTATTAATAGAGGGAGTGGGGCCGAGAGGAGGGGTGAAGGATTTTGTGGGATTTTCGAATTTGGGCGAGAGTATCCCTCTCGAAAGGCTAGGGTATCTTGTTACTTTTCTCATGTTAGTACAATATATTTCCATATTCGAGTGTTCTTGAGTTTTTCTTGTTAGGAGGTATCTTAACAAAATGATTGCTTCCAGCTCCCGAAGAAGAGTGGAACAAGCTCTTGATTAATGGATTGACCATTGGAAAAGGCGACGTCTTACCGGATGAACTAGATGGTGTCATTAAGAAACGAATTGAGCGGACTTTAATACGAACAGTAAGACAGATGCCGGTCTTCTGTTATATGTTGTTTCTTGATCACCATTCCTCTATTTGAACAATGTTGTTCATGTTTTCACACTATTCATCTTTCTTTCCATCCATGTTTCAGGAGGGAGGATCTTACCAACAGCGTGTGCTCACCGAGTATCTAAAAGGAATCCAATCAAGATCAGAGGAGATAACCCAGTTACTTCAAGGTAAGGTGCAGTAGCTCGGGTTGGGTGCTGTTGTAATGAATTGACGCAAAGTTTGCTGGCAATGTGGAAGCAAATATGAGGAGTTTCCAACTATAACACTTTGTGATTGAACAAAAAAAATGATTCATGCCATGCTGCAGTACTCAAAAGGTACGAGCAGTAATTTAGCATCATATGTTTTACTCATTCTCATTTAGTCTATTAATTTTTTTATTCTTGTTGTAATTAAATGTTCTATGCATGATATTCAAAAACTAATTATTGACAGTTTTTCCATATTATTAATTTAGGGATCAACCTTGCCTCCTACTGCCAATATGCATATTAGGCATCTCTAACACACTTGTGTGGAATAAATATAAATATTTGACAATGTTGTATCTTAATTTCTTGACTCTTGGTTATTAATTATTTTATATTTATAATTATGTGGTTAAATTTGATGACAGATTGTTGACCCGAGCATAACTCAATTGATTAAGACAACCCTCAACTCAAAGGTTAAAAAAAAAGTTGGGATCTTCCTTAGATCAACCGACAAAAATTTAAGGATAATTACAATGGGTAACACTTTTAGAGTTAATAATTAAGTGTACAACATTTTTTAAAAAATTTGAAAATATATCAAAATCTATTCATGATAGGCTCTATTTCCTATAGATTTCAATAGTTGATATAAATTTTGTCATATTTGTAAATTCTTTTGTATTGTGTTATATTTTCTAATATTTCGGACTTGGTTGTTAGTCCAACTATCCGGTGTAAAGATGCTTTTGAGAAAACTGGTGTCAAAATGTTAATTGCTCCAGTTTCAAGCAAAACTCTCATGTCAAAGAAAATTGTGTTATCCACATTGGAAAGTTTCTCACCTGGACTGAACTACATGTCCATCCAGGTACAATCTTCTTTAGCCATTCAAAAAGCACATTTGGCAATTTCTATTGCATTTTGAATCCATTTGAGTTTTTTTTTTTTGTCAATTAAATTCAAATCATGAATCAACCAACTCATTTTTTCTTACTAGATTACATTATTCTCACACCAAAATTGTCAATCAATTTCCTCTCTCTGAGAATTGGGATAAACTGACTTTATTTCATATATTGGGCCTTAGAATCCTAAAATCCTTGACACTAGGGAACGCCAACTACTTCCATGTGCCCTACTTTTCCCTCAGTTTAAAATCTTATTATCCACCCGTTTGGGAACTTAGATCCTTTTAACACTCAAAAGTGTACAAGGCATTGAGTTAGTGGTAGGTTATAAAAGTTGGAAAAATTAACTATTATAATTGGAATCTAACCATGATGCTATAAGTCTGAAGTTGGAAGTCCAAACACATTGAAAGTTCAAGTATCTATTACAATCTTTGTAAGTTTAGAAACCTACTATTATAATTTTTGTAAGTTTAGAAACCTATTAGATACTTTTTTTTAACACTAAACAAACAAACAACCATTAAGCATCGTTTTCCTAAAACCTCATCTCCGACTCAAGAAAGCCCAAAAGGGGATTTGAGGATCAAGATGAAGATGTAGAGACAGAGAATCAAGTTGATTCTATTACAACCTTTAGATACATACAATATTTGTTGTAGCCATTAAGGAAAGGGCTTTGGCATAAATAACTCCATGAATAAAAGAAGCAAAAGACATTGAATTCAATAAAAATTACTTCACAACCACTTCAGCGTCCATCTCCACCCACACCTCACCAAAGCCTCCTTCTTCAATAAAAACACAACCCCTCAAGCAACATTGTAACTTCTCTTTGGCCACCAAAGATCCCCATCTGCACCTCGCCATTCCTATACAATTTTAATGACTAAACCAACCCTAAACAAAAAACTTGGTTGGTGCACCAATCAAATGCTGCCACATAACATCTTTTTTTTCTAACTATTTGTTTTGTAGTAAAAAAAATGGAGGAGCACAAAAGACAGGTGCAGTCTACTGTACTTAATCTTTGTACATAAGATTTTTTGATATTTGCACTTTTTGGATATTTTTTTCCCTTGGACCAATGAAATGATTGTGAAAGGATAACAATCATGGACAATGATAAAACCTAGTGTTACACTAATTAAGCCTATAAAATTACCACAATGGTAATTTGGTTTCTAACTCCACTGTAATTAAACAGTATACTTTACTTTTACCTTTTTTTTTCTAATTTTAAAAGAAAGTGTATTTTACTAAAAAAAAATATTTATATTAGTATTATTCTTATTATTATTTGATAATATTGGTATCATTATTTTAAGGGATTGTTATCATTATTATAATTTGGTTTAGTTTCATTCAAAATGTTTTTAAATTTTCTATTATAAAAAAATGATAACATTATGTTTTTTCTTTCAAATTAAAGTTTTAGTACAATAACGATCTGATTGATGGCAGAATTCGAACTAAATTTCAGTTCTTTTTTATTGTTAACACATACGATGGTAAATTAAAGTATTAATGATAAATTTGTGGATGTAAAAAGCACTTGTATAATAAAATTGAAACAATGATATAAAATATATTTTAGCCAAATTAAAATGCTTTGCTACCTTTCTCACAAGTCACAAGTACTTGCCTTGGCAACTAAGCAAAGAAATATTCCCAACAAGTAACAAATATATAAATTAAAGTTTTTTTTTTTTTGTTGCTTTTCCCAAAATGCTCATGAAAGCTGGTTTCTAAAGCCAACTCCATTGGATTAATTCAAATAAAATAATTTGTGTAAAATGGCTTAATATGGTTATTAGCAAAATAATGGATGATTAGACAATAAAAATTTAAGTAGAAAAATAGTTGAGAATGTAAGACAATTGTGGAATTTGAAGTTATATGATCTTATAATTCATGCCACAATGTACAAGCTCTAATTTAACGAAAATGAAATTAAAGTTCATACGTCAAATGGTATACTTTCAAGTGTTTTTATTAGTTTTAAATGTAAAATTTGCACGCTTTAGTGGTCATAATTAAGCATTAGACACATAAAAGATGTGCCGAAATAAAATAAAGTATGAGTCAACTGATATAATGTTTGTACTATCAAATTCGAGATCAATTATTTGATTCTACTGTTCGTATGTATTCCAATTGACCCTGAGTTTATATATTTATTTAATCTTAGTGGACTTTTTTAAAAATCTTATATGAAAGTCACTGAGAATACAATTGGTTTTGAAAAGCAAAATATGGAAGAAGGAAATAGGAAGTGGTCGTGAGAATTATCCTCACTTTTTAGAAAAAAGAACTTACATGCATCTCGTATGCATCTATTTAGGTACTTATTTATTTTTCCATCAAACAAAAGTAAAATTTAACATTACTTAAAAAAAACAACTTTTTACCTAGTTTTCGTGTGATGGAGAAGCATGTCGGTAGTTACATTATAGGATACACCTATTATTCCAATTTTTGCTATACAATAATGGAAAAAAAACAGTACATAAATAGTAGGGTAAAGAAAAATTTTATCGTGTGTCACAATAGTAAAAGGCCAAAATATAACAAAATAATAATCAAGATTAAAGTAGTAAAATAACATTAAAAAAGGAAAAAAACATAAAATAAAAGTGTTTTGGAGCACGAAATTAAGTTGTTTAGACTTGGATATTATTAAGTTGGAATAACCGTTTAGTGGTCGAGTTTACCGTGCAAAGAATTTTAAGTTATAAGATCAATGGTTTTTAGTTGCGAGACTCTCTAACCCAAATGAAGCACGTCTAAGAAATAAATTATCTTTTTTTAGACAGAAAAAAATGGAAAATAATTAAAAAAAATTATATTAATAATTATAATGATGTCTTTTGACTTTTATTTAGAAACTCTTTTTAAAATGTTTTGATGATTTGAAAAGTCCAATTCTATTGTGCCCTTTTCTGTTTTGTCAGCCCTTTTCAAGTGCCTCCTATCACGCCACTAACTCTTCCCTACCATCCTTTTAAACTTTCTTTTTTATTTATTTAATTTAAAAATATGTTGGATAATAAAATTTAGTACGTAAAACACACATATTACATTTATATATATATATATATATATATATATATATATATTTAAAGCTAATGAAACTATATTTTAAAGTATATTATTCCTTTTTTACTATATTTGATATTGTATAGTCATACCTTTTGTTTGACTATATTATAGTTTTATTTGTATTTTATTACAATGTGTGACAATGTCAAAGTTCTCAATATTAAAATGAGACTAATCATTCTAAGTTTTATA
>JBBPDJ010000004.1:9123993-9147357 GCA_037974625.1 Cucumis cinereus | reverse complement strand
CCAAGCCCTGATTAGTACTACTCCATGTATTTTCCCCATTCTTATGATTTTCTTTCCCGCACATTAAATAGGGGGAAGCACAAGATTTTCTTTTCATAGCAACTGAGCGGTACAAGTTCTGTGTTCTTCAATGGGATACTGAGAGTTCTGAGCTTATTACAAGGTTCAAGTACTTCTATAGTTGTTTTTCTTTGTCCCGCACTCCTCTCCTCTCTGTTATTCAGAGTTCTGACTTACCTATTAGATAATACAAGATGCTTGTTACTGGTCTCTATTGTAATAGTTCCATAGATTGTTTTAAGTTTCTTGTATAATGGTTGAAAACTTCATATGTCTGTGCTACTTTGGAGGATTGATGTCTGTATGCTATAACGGAATGGGATATATGGTGGTTATTTTTCATGGAGAAAATAAAAACTATAAAATGAACCTAAAGAACATGTTGCTTTCCTATTTACATTTCATTCAATTTGTGAAATGGCATTGAGAAGCTCCATAATTTCTGCCAGTTCTGAGAATTGATGAAGACTCTTGTATCTCTTATTAGTCATTGTCTTTTGAGTTTTTATTTATTTATTTATTTGGAGTGATAGATTAGGAATTGTATCCTACCAAAATGATTTCATTTTCAGCGTAATTGATCCGAAAATTACTTTATTAAACCTAATCCGTTGATCCTAAAAAAAAACGTAGACCATGAGTTTTAAGTTTGAAGAGCTATTTTTACTTTTAATTTTCTACTTACACAATAAATGGGTAATATTTACCAGGTGCATCTCTGGATTCTTAGTGGTTTATTTGGTTCATGTCTCTTTGTACTTTGAGATTTGCTCTTTTCATTATATCAATGAAAATTTCTGTTTCCATTAAAAAAAAAAAAGGAATAATATCTAACCTAAAATTTTGATTTTTTTTATTTTTTTTGTAGTTCTCTTATTGATAGAATCCTTATATATTGATCAATTCTAAAGTATTAGGATGGCATATTCATCCTCTAGTCGTAGCCATCTTAATCTATTTATATCTTTTAAGATTTCAAATATTGTTATGAGTCTATGAGTCTATGACTTAACTTTGTATGTTTCTATTGAAGTATATTTTGTTTTTATGTTAAGTTTACATGTTTTATCTATAAAGAAGTATTACTGTATGAATATATTCATATTATATGGATACATGTGTCCCCAACGTGTCCCCAATGTGTCCATGTCCTACTTTTAAACAAATTGAACTATTGTTGTGTCCCAGTCTTGTCATGTCTCCTGTCCATGCTTCTTTATAGTAACATACTTCTAAGTGTTGTGTTCTCACTATTTTCTTGGCGTGTCTGGCAGGGCAATGGGGGACGTCTCAGATCGCATTGGTCGTCCTACTGACAGTGGTCAGGTACCATTTGTTTAGGATTTATATCAAGCTGTTGCTCATTTTGTTTTTCATGTTTTCTAATTTATTAATTTTTTTCTTGACAAGTTTTTAGTATTTCAATCTAGTTTGAGAACTTGTGAAGAGCTTCTTTCATGGTTTTAGTATTGTTTTTCTTTTATCTGCAGATTGGCATTATAGACCCAGACTGTAGATTGATTGGGCTTCATTTATATGATGGTCTATTCAAGGTGTGTACTTGTAGTAGATGTCAATTAGATATGCTCTTGGATGCCTTATATTTGTGTTCGGCTTTTCAATTAAATACTCACCACAACTTTCACTTTTCAATGATCTGTTACATTCTGAGTTTTCAAATAATACTCACTAATGTCACCATGGCTTTCAAATATCTGTTACATTTTGACTACTTTGGATGATGAGCGAATTTACTTGCTCTTTTGCCAGGTAATTCCTTTTGACAATAAAGGACAGCTCAAAGAAGCATTTAACATTAGGTACTCAATTTAGATTACTGGCGTCATGTTAATTATGAAATTTAGGAAGTTTCAGGGTGTGGTTTATTTTTTTTGCTGTTCTTTTCTGTGCGTCTGCCATTTATTTCTATTTTCTTGCAACAATTTCTAATTGTATAAAATAAATAGTAATAGTTATGTGGTAATTTGTTCTGTTTCTTCTCAATTATTTAAATTTGTTATGTACCTCTAGTTCATAGATTTTAAAATATTATATGGTTTGATCAAACAAAATATTAGAGTACAGGGAATAGTTTTTAATATTGAGGAAAATGTTTTTGTTTTTGAATAAACTCATGTAATGACGAAACTGGGTATAATGCATTTAGTCATGATATTAGGACAGCAGTGGGAAAATCATTAGGTATTAAGGGTATCTTAGTAATTATCTGAGAAGTTTGTCTGGAGAGTTTTGTTATACATAGAATGAGAGAGGAACGTTGGAGAGGGTTCTCTTCTCATTATTTCCCTTTTTAAGAGCAAACCATAATCCTGGCAGGCTAGGAATAAATTTTTCTCTCCTTGTTGTGGAAGGTCAAGATTCAGCAAAAGGTTGAGTTTTTTTAATTTGTTTATCTATTTATTCATTTTTAGTTTTTTAATCCAATAGAGATGGTCAGAGTAGATCTTATTCACCCACTCTTTCATGATAGGGGTCGTACCGTAGCAAACTAGTTCTTTTTGCTATCTTATGGACATTTGGCTTAAGAGGAATGAGAGAATTTTCAAGTGTTTATAAAGATTGTGTGATGAGGTGTAAGCTCTAGCCAAATTTAAGGATACCCTACTGGGCTTATCATTTTTGGACTTATAATGAAACCTCAACGAGGAAAGGTGGTACAAATGAGGAAACAAAGTAGTAACGGGGGCATCACTCAAACCGCAGTTTTCCCCAAACTACATGTTAAAGCCACTCCCCGCTGAGGCTTTTACATGGTTTTAGAAAAGAGGACTGCTGAAAGAGAACTTTCCAAGGATTAAGTGTGCCTTTAAATCCCCATCAAGTTCCATTCAAAGGGTGAGGACCATATCCACAATAATTGAGGGTTTATATAATGTTTTTAGAAGAAAACCACATTTGTTTTTCAAAACATTTCTTGTGCCTATAAGATCACACTCAAGTAAAACCTGTCTCACCTGCTATCCAAAATTTTGTGTCACCATATTAAGGTTTGCGACTGTACGAATTGGTCTAGTAAGATCTTATCTTGCAAATTGCAAATTGTAAATAAAAAGAAGCATTTATAGTTACATCTGTGATTTTACTGAAATGGAATGATTTTATCATTTTATGATTATTTTGTCATTATCAGCTTAGTATGATTATGGTGGCCACCTACCTAGGATTTAATATCCTACAATTTCCTTGACACCCAAATGTTTTAGGGTCAGGGAGTTGTTTATAAGATTAGTCGAGATGCACGTAAGTTCTCGGACACCCATGGACATAAAAAAAGCGATTCTTTTGGAATGGAGTCACTTTCTGTTATTTTATATGAGGGTTCCCTTGTTTCTGGGGATGTCTTTTTTTTTTTTTTTTTTTTTTTTTTTGTTTTGCCCTTGTATATCCTTTCGTCCATCTTGATGAAACTTTGGTTTCATATTAAAAAAATTGCTGAATTTGAATGCTGTTGTCAGGATGAATTATTTCAAAAAGTTTGTTTAAGTTTGTTAAATCTACTGTTAAAGTAGATTTTATGGTTCCAATAAAAAAAAAAAAAAACTACTGTTGAAGTAAAATGTTTTGACTACAAGATAAGATTTTGAAGTCTTGATTCATTTGGCTATGGCTTATTCCTTTGGGCATTTATTTCAGGCTTGAGGAACTTCAAGTTTTGGACATCAAGTTTCTTTATGGCTGTTCAAGACCTACAATTGTAGTTCTTTACCAGGTCTATACTTTGCCTTTCCCATCTTCTTTATTAGAAAATTTATGATTTCTTTGCGTTGTTTTCTGTCTATTCAGTTCTCTCTCTCATCTTCTCTCCTAGAAAGAAACATTGAAATTGACAAGAGGAATATAAATAAATTGTTTTATAGTTAATATTATATATATTTTTATGTTGTATAGAATATGGCAGATAAATTGGACCATTATAGAAATTCTGCAAATGTACACAGTACATTGTTCATCTTAATAGTTCTAGTGTGATTCTACTTGACTGGATCATGTAGAGTAATTATTTAATCTCGTTCTGGTCTTTTTCCCCCCTCCCCTTTGTTGCCTTTTCCTGTGAATGGTGAATGTGCTACATATTTTACCCCCATGCTCTTTCTGTATCTTGGCAAAATTGTCTGGCGCTTACTTTTCCTTTTAATGTTTTCAGGATAACAAAGATGCTAGGCATGTTAAAACCTATGAGGTTGTTCTAAAGGATAAGGATTTTGTCGAAGGTCCATGGTCCCAGAACAATCTTGATAATGGGGCTGCTGTGCTAATACCTGTGCCCCCACCACTATGTGGTGTCATCATTATCGGAGAAGAGACAATTGTTTACTGCAGCGCCACAGCATTTAAAGCAATACCCGTTAGACCTGTATGCTATTGCTAAAATTTCTTAGTATTTTAGATATCCAGTACCATATCTCTATAGTTTTAAACTCTGGCTTTTCTTACCTTTTTAACTTGACATACTTTCTTATAAGTTCTTCACTTTTAGTCCATCACCAGGGCATATGGAAGGGTAGATGCTGATGGTTCAAGGTACTTGGTTGGTGATCATGCTGGTCTACTTCACCTGCTTGTCATAACTCATGAAAAAGAAAGGTAAACTAATTCTCGTTCGTAGTTTTATGGCAAATTTTGGTAACATCCATAATTGATTTGTTTGTTTGTGGATCTTGACGTTTCCATTTGTATCTATTTGTAGGGTGACTGGACTTAAGATTGAGTTGTTGGGGGAAACATCTATTGCTTCTACAATATCATATCTTGATAATGCTTTCGTATATATTGGGTCAAGCTATGGGGATTCACAGGTATAGTTGATATAAATATCATATATTTTCTTTCATTCTTTCTCAATGAAAGTTGTGCTTTTCATAAAAAATAAAAAATCACATATGTTCTAATATAAAATTTGGTAAAATGATTCTTATAGATTTTGCGTTAGAGGCTTGATTCATCATCACTTTTTTCTCTTCTCTTGATGGGAAGAAGTATCCTTAATTTGAATGATGAAGAAATTGTGCAAGAGGCAAAGATGCCAAAAGAATTGACAATTTGCATTAAAAGGGACTCATCGTCACTTTTAGAAAAATATATTTCATGTTATGGGATGTTACATGGCATTGGTCAGTTTTACTTCTGATTTTGATGGGAGTCAATACAACTGATTGACTGTGCATGCATATAGGGATTAATATGGAGTATCCATCTCAGTTACAGAAAGTATAAAGTTTTTTGCAGTGCGCACAATGAAACAAGTAATTCATGTGGGTAGTTGGATAGATAATAATAACATATTTTGGTGTAATGTTGCAAAGTGCAGCTTGTTAAGCTAAATGTACAACCTGATGCAAAAGGATCATATGTAGAAGTCTTGGAGAGGTATGTCAACTTGGGGCCCATTGTTGATTTTTGTGTGGTAGACCTTGAGAGGCAAGGCCAAGGGCAGGTTGTAACATGCTCTGGAGCCTATAAGGATGGTTCACTTCGTGTTGTTCGTAACGGAATTGGAATTAATGAGCAGGTTTGCCTATTTTATTAGTCTCGTATTATGTTTGTGATAAATTTTGTTCAATCCAGACAAATTTCCCGTGTTAATTATGTATGGCCTTTGTAGGCATCTGTGGAACTGCAAGGAATAAAAGGAATGTGGTCACTGAGAGCTTCTACTGATGATCCATTTGATACATTTCTCGTTGTAAGCTTTATCAGTGAGACTAGAATTTTGGCAATGAATCTTGAGGATGAATTGGAGGAAACAGAGATAGAGGGTTTCAACTCTCAAGTGCAGACATTGTTTTGCCATGATGCTCTGTTTAATCAACTTGTTCAGGTAGATTTCTATTATCTGAGTAATTAAATAATTGACGAAATAGGGAGCTCTTCATTACAAAGTACTAGCTTAGGAGTTTTACATGGATTTAATTAATTAATTAATTATTTATTTTTTTTAAGATTTTAGAAAACACAACTTTCATTGAGAAAAAATGAAAGAATACAAGGGCATTGAAAAAACATGGCTACAAAAACCCCTCTCCAAGAAACAGGGTCCAATGACTAAGATGTCGCCTAGTTACAAACGATTTTCGAAATTGAAACCCAAAGGGAGACATAAAACTTCACCAAGGACCAAATAGCACTAGGGTCCTTCTCCAAACCTCTAAATACAGTTTGCTTAGAAGGATGGGGAGGGGCCCTAGTGTGGTCTTTGGTCAAGTTTCATGTCTCCCTTTAAGCTTCGATTTCGAAGACCTTTTGTAACTACTCTTTAGACAATAGTTTACTAAAATCACACTTATTTGACCACCTTTTCTTTATCTTTTTTATTTTTTTTTATTTTTTATCAATGGACAAATATCTCTATTAAAAAAATTGCTTACATAGATATCTTTCTCATGGTTGGTTGTTCTTTTTGCGATCTGGTACGTGCTAATTACAATCAAATGCTATGTCAGGTTACTTCAAGCTCTGTAAGATTGGTTAGTTCTACCACTAGAGAACTTCTCAATGAATGGAATGCGCCATCAAACTACTCTATCAATGTTGCCACTGCTAATGCCTCCCAGGTGTGCTCATTTATTTTTGTCAATTTAATAAGTTATTCCTCTTTATGTTTGAATAAATTTTGGTGGAAAATTGAGAGTTGCTCAAGCCGTATTGCTGTTCCACTTTATGCCTCAACGTCAGATAGTTATTGAAGGGAAAATTTATTATTAAAAATGGAAACTCAAGGAAACTTCTGCAGAAAACGTGAATATGAATGCCCTTCATTTTGTGCTTTTAACATTTCTACTTCCCAGTTAACAAGAATAAAGACAGAGAGACTTGGCAGTAATGATTTTTAGACGACATAACCTCAATATGCTTTTGACCATCTTCTTTTGGGAAAAAAAGAAAGAAAACCTTCATTTAATCCTATCTTTTGATTTTCTGAATAGGAAACATTACATTTATTGAAGCACGTTTAACTTCAGATTCTTACGCAACTGCAAAATATTTGAAGTCTGAGCAAGCTAGAAATATTTAACACTGATCCATTATGAGAACCATTAGCAAGAAGGTCTTTCTTCTAGGCATGCATTTTAATTCTTCTAGCCCACTTCTTGGTGGGTCAGACAGGTGCTAGGATGCTTATTTCTTCAAAGAAAGTTTTGATATCTTAACAAAGCCTTTGTTTCTTTGTTTTATTTTCATTAATATTTCTTCTGTCTCATCCATTGAACTCGTATTTATGCGCTAGAGGAAATTGAGCCTCAAGTTTAGAAAAACGCTGGTTGCAGCTTATTGTCACCTGATACTTCATGATGCAAATTTAAGAGAGATTTGTTTGTATCCTTACGTCACTGTTTGCCCTCTCAATATCCTCTAATTTCTGAAAAATCAGTCACGTTTCCTGCAATTTTTGTTTGTTTAGCAAGTTTTTCACTGATATTCACTACTTCATTCTCTGGAACTTTTATACTATGGCAAAAGACTATTAGTTTGAGGGTCCTAATATGTTTTTCAGATCCTAATTGTAGATGAATTACTGGTTAAAATTGTGAAAGATAGAGATTATTCTGATATGCATAGTTTTTTGATTCGTATATTTTTTGTAATTTGAGCTTTAGTATCATTTCATTATTTCAATGGAACCATCATGGGTTAGTCTAGTGGTAAGAAGGAGATATAGTCTGAATAAAATAGCTAAGGGGTCAAAGGTTCAATCCATGGTGACAAATTAATTTCCTATGAGTTTCCTTGACTCCCAAATGTTGTAGGGCTTGACTGGTTGTCCCTGAGATTAGTTGAGGTGCGTATAAGCTGGTTCGGACACTCATAGGTATAAAAAAAAAAAAAATTCATTGAAAAGTTTTTTTTCCCTTAAAAAAAAAAAAACGATATGGAGTGATTGCTCCCTCTTTTTGAATGATATTTTTAATGCAAACCATGGATGAATTAGGATCTATCAGCGAGTGAATTTCATCTCTAAGAATTGCACGTATCAGTCTCGCTCTTGTTCTTCTAGTATTGTGTTTTCATTTGAAGGAAAGGCCATTAATTATTTCTTGTTCCATTACTGTGTTTTCATTTAAAGGAAAGGCCATTAATTATTTCTTGTTCCCTTACACGTCAGGTTTTATTGGCAACTGGCGGCGGTGTTTTAGTTCATTTAGAAATTTGCGATGGATTATTGGTTGAAAAGAAACATATACAGTTGGAGCATGAGATTTCATGCCTCGACATAAACCCAATTGGTGACAACCCTAACTGTAGTCAACTTGCTGCAGTTGGAATGTGGACAGATATAAGTGTCAGAATATTTTCGTTACCTGACCTGAATCTCCTTACAAAGGAACAATTGGGGGGAGAGATAATACCTCGTTCAGTTCTTCTTTGTACTTTTGAAGGGGTATGTTTGCTCTTCCCTTATCTCTACCTTGGTTTATTTGGTGTGGTCAGTTCAAATCTGGATCTGAAATGTGATTAACTTTATAAAAGGAAAAGCCATTCTGTAATGTGTTGGTTGGTGGGGTGGAGGAAGATTACATGCTCATGATGTATTCTTAAACTTGTTATGGAATCTATATGTCACCTACTTTCTTGGCCAGATGGAATTTTATTTATTTAGATTTTATCCGGTATTAATTGAACTTGATTTTGTATTATCAAGTATTGCCTATGCTAACTTAAAATCCTTGATATCCAATAATTTGCCAAACTTTACAACCTTACTTGGATGGGATCTATTCAATATGTTGAACACTGTGGCTTTGAGTTCTAAGGAAATCCTTGCAGACTTGCTTGCTTCCTTTTTCGTGAATTTTGTATGTTATTTTGTTTTCAGATATCTTACTTGCTGTGTGCCCTTGGAGATGGTCATCTGTTGAACTTTATATTGAACACAAATTCAAATTCTTGTGAGCTAATGGATAGGAAAAAGGTTTCCCTTGGAACGCAACCTATAACACTGCGTACATTTTCGTCCAAGAATGCTACACATGTATTTGCTGCATCAGATAGACCGACAGTCATTTATAGCAGTAACAAGAAACTTCTTTACAGCAATGTTAATCTGAAGGAAGTTAGCCACATGTGTCCTTTCAATTCTGCTGCTTTTCCAGACAGGTACTTCTTGTTTGTGTTTACTCTTTCAGTATTTTGGGGCTCTCAAGTATCACATCAGTGTCTAGATATGCTTTTGAGAGTGATTTTGGAAGAGTTAAAATAACTTTGGTCATATTCAAAATCTCAGTCCGAAACATGTTTTTTCAATTCAAAATTCATTTTTATTTTATAGGAATCACATCTAAAAGTGTTAAAAAACAAAACATTGAATTGACCGTGAATGTTTTTTCAATTCAAAATTCATTTTTATTATAGGAATTACATCTAAAAGTGTAAAACCAAACATTGAATTGATCGTGAGTGATTAAAGACATATTCAGGCAAAAGTAATTTTAACTATTTTAAAATCACTCCCATACATAGCCTGTGCCTCTGTCCTCTTTTTTACATTACTTTACGTAATTTTTTTAAAAGTACAATAATACGTATGTGTGCATGTATTCTTCCGAGAAACTGCTTTCACTTAGATATTGAAATAATTTATGATGACATGAAAAAACAGCCGCACAGAAAGAACTTCCAAAACCTATGTTAGAAACGAAATCCAGCCTAAAGTAACAAGACTTATCTGTGATTTCGTATAATTGAAGTCCCTTCTTGTCAAGAGAGTTTGTGGGCTTGATTTTTTGTATTCCGTGTATTCTTTCATTTTCTCCTCAATGAAAGTTCTTATATATATATAAAAAGAATTAATAAGATCTATATGGTGATTGTATGTGTTTTAAAAAATAGACTGACATCCACAATTTATATAGATTGTTAGTAAATGGGTTTTTGTCCCAATTATTTTTGTTTTGATTGTCAGCCTTGCAATTGCAAAGGAAGGAGAACTCACAATTGGTACCATTGATGATATTCAAAAGCTTCATATTCGCTCTATACCGCTTGGGGAGCATGCACGCCGTATCTGCCATCAGGAACAGTCCAGAACATTTGCCATTTGCAGTTTGAGATATAACCAATCAGGCACTGAAGACACTGAAATGCATTTTATTCGCTTGTTAGATGACCAAACCTTTGAGTCCATTTCAACCTATGCTCTCGACACTTATGAGTATGGGTGTTCTATTCTTAGCTGCTCTTTCTCAGACGACAATAATGTATATTACTGTGTTGGAACTGCCTATGTTATGCCGGAAGAAAATGAACCAACCAAGGTATTAGCACAAACTATATATTTTAAAACCTGAGACAGGAGCTTCTATTTATTTAGTCTCTTGTTATCTGTTCTCCATTATAGGGCCGGATATTGGTTTTTGTTGTTGAGGAAGGCAAGCTACAGCTTATTGCTGAGAAAGAAACTAAGGGATCTGTTTATTCCTTGAATGCCTTCAACGGAAAGCTGCTGGCTGCTATTAACCAGAAAATTCAATTATACAAGTGGACGCTTCGAGATGATGGTACTCGTGAGTTACAATCTGAATGTGGGCACCATGGACATATACTTGCTCTCTATGTGCAAACCCGAGGAGATTTCATTGTTGTTGGTGATTTGATGAAGTCCATATCCCTGTTAATCTACAAGGTTAGACGCTATGTCATGACTTGTGTACTGCTCGTCTTCAATCTAGCCACAAGAACAATAGAGAAACCATCGCAATTTGAATGCTTTTTTTATTTGTAGCCAAATTCACTTGGGTCAGGACTTCTTTATCTTCTGAATGCTGATTGTTGTTATGTTTGTACTAGCATGAGGAAGGTGCTATTGAGGAGAGAGCCCGGGACTACAATGCAAATTGGATGTCAGCAGTTGAAATTCTCGACGACGACATTTATCTTGGTGCTGAAAATTACTTCAACCTCTTCACTGTTCGAAAGAATAGCGAAGGAGCAACTGATGAGGAGCGCAGCCGCCTAGAGGTGGTTGGTGAATACCACCTTGGTGAATTTGTTAACCGGTTCCAACATGGCTCCCTCGTAATGCGTTTACCAGATTCTGACGTTGGCCAAATTCCGACAGTCATTTTTGGCTCTGTCAATGGCGTTATTGGGGTCATTGCTTCACTTCCTCACGATCAATATGTATTCTTGGAGAGGCTCCAATCCAACTTGAGGAAAGTGATCAAGGGTGTGGGAGGACTGAGCCATGAGCAATGGAGGTCTTTCAACAACGAGAAAAGAACTGCAGAAGCCAAAAATTTCTTGGACGGGGATCTAATAGAGTCATTCCTCGACCTCAATCGCAGTAAAATGGAAGAAATTTCTCGGGCGATGGGTGTTTCAGCCGAGGAGCTTTGCAAGAGAGTAGAAGAATTGACAAGGTTACATTGATCTCCAACCGGGCTGTACTTCTATTCAATTTGATTTATTCATTGTTTCACACTTGTCCGGAATTACGTTTGGATTTGGGATTACTGTTTTAGTTTTGGTGTAAGAATTATAAACTGATGTATTGTATATTTGGTGGTCTTTGTTCATAGAGCCGTTCTGTGTGCTCTGCTTTATCACAAAGCATATATGGTTCCACATGTAGCTAATGGATTATATTTAAGACTTAAAAAACCCCCTTTGGGCCAATTTCCGTATTGGAATTTTATGTCCAACTCTATTTTTAATGTTTGGTGACAGTTCTTCGTATATATATATATATATAATCCCTTATTGTGTGTGTTAATTAATAGGTTTTAAATTTAGCATAAACTTATTGTTTAAGTCTAAGCTAACAGCAATTGGAGAAGTTATTTAATGGTTTAATAGTATACTCGAACTTTGAATAAAATGGGAAATGGCAATGTCTTGCTGTAACCCACATCATTGGGTTGGTCCGGTCCGGCTTAGTTCTAAAAAGTGAAGGCTCGCGCTCGACTCAGGTTCAAGCCCAAGGGCCTAAAACGACTGACCCAACCATAAGACTCGTAGTTAGGATTATATGGGGTTGTTATTTATTAGGGATAATCAGGTATTTAGAACTATATTTAGGGTCATTTTGATGAATGACAAACCAGAAAAGTTTTTTGATTTGTAGCAAATCACATGTGGCTCGTGTATCACGATTTTTTAAGTACGAAAATACCTTCATTGTAACTACAGTGTAATTATTTCGTTGTTTGCGCTTATGATACTGTAATCATTTCGAACTGTGCGCTTATGAAACTGTAATTAATTTATGTGTTATATTGCCAACTATCAAATTGTAACTGTCTCCTCATAGTTTGGGATTTAAAAGTTAGTTTAAATCTTTGACCAACTTTACTAGTTTTTCTTTATTTTAAACCTACATATTATATTAATAAAATATAAATTTGTTATGCATTCGATTAAATCTTGGGATTTAATATTATTTTGAAAATTAAAATTAAAATGATTTGTGTTAATATATTTTGTTTTTCAAATTTGAATTGTAAATTCATGCTTGCTTTCTTCATCTAACAATATTTTGTCATGGATAACCACATATTAACCAACATGAGTTTGAAGTCCATAATAGGACCAAACAGTTTTTGGTAAACATTCTCACCCACAGTTGTTCGTGTCATCGTTGGGATCTAGATGATATACCATGCTCCCATGCTTGTTGTGCCATGTCTTTTCGAAGCCTTGGATTGGAATCATACAGACATAATGTTTATAATGTTTCCAATTCAATTTTATTATATAGGAAGAAGATGCGACCTATTGGTAATGTGCAACAAATTTTTAGTCTATATAGTTCAAATAAGGACCCCATATGTTCTCCTCAAGTCAAACGTCCATCTAGAAGACCAAGCAAAAAGAGGATCCTATCGTGCTTAGAGAATAGGAAGACAGTATGATGTTCTCGTTGTGGGGGCATGAGTCACAATTCAAGTGCATGTACAAATCCAATACATAGTTGAGTTTGAGTTTTTATTTGTTTTTTGCACTTTTAATTCGTATTTTTCGTTTGAATATTTCTAGATATTTTGTGACAACTACTTATGAACTTTGTTAGTTTTAATTATTTTTATTATATATATACTTCATATTCTCTTGCCTTTTATATTTGAATAATAATTACACTGTACTTATCAAGTCGTAATGTCTGTATATTTTTTGTGTCAATATATTGCTTTCTAAATTTAGTTTTCTCATTAAATTTTTGTGTTTTACTTACTGTAATTACAAGTAATAACAATTCCTTGTTTAATCTTATTTTATCATGCCCTTTGTGTTTTCGTTGGTACTGGCTAATTTGTTTGTCAGTATTTTTTAATAAATTCAAATTTACTTCTTCTCAATATTTAGCATTGTCTACATACACACATAAAAGTAGTTCAGTTCCAATATCCTTTGTGTACATTTTCTTTCAATCATGTCGGCAATATCCTTTGTGTCAATATAATGCTTTCTAAAATTAGTTTTCTCATTCAATTTCTAAGTTAAATTCAATTAATTCATATAATGGTTAAAATGAATTAAAATTTTAAAAATCATTCCATTAACTACATTTAGAAAAGGGTAAAAAATGTGAATTTTAAAGATATATATATAGTTTGGAAAAGAAAAAGAAACAACAACAACAATAATATTCCTCTAGTTTAGGGATGAAAAAAAAAACAACAACAACAATAATATTCCTCTAAGTTGTTAATATGGGTACCTTTATTAAAATACCAAAGAGATTTAAAAATAAACTAATCCCTCTAATTTAGGGATGAAAAAAAAATCATTTCCTATCTACATATCTCACTTCAACTTCACTACCATAAGACGAATAAAATTCATCATCAGTAGAATTTTTCGTCTCCTTCAATTCATCAATCTTTTCCACCACCTCCTTCATTCCCCACCGTTGATCTTTCTCCTCTTCATTGCAATTCAATCTAATCCTTAACAACCACACCAATTTTTTTTGTTCTTCCTCGTCTTCATCATATCTCCATCGAATACCTCCGCCGTCTACTCCTCCCTAACCGCCGACTTCACCCACGCCGCCAGATCTCCGTTCCTCGCACCTCCTCCCGGTAGAAGCTCCATGATCAGAATTCCAAGGGTCCACATGTCAGTCTTTCTGGAGACTCGATGGTGTCTGATGTACTCTGGTGACTTGAACACCGCCATGAATTGATGGTCTTGTTCTTGGCAAACTAGTGAGTTTAGTTGGTGAGTTTTGAGTATATTTTTAATATTTTGAATAACCATTAATGGACCATTGAAGATGGAAGATCGAAGATGGAGGATTTGAGAAGAAGAGTTTGAGTGTTGAAGATGAAAGATTTTTCGGCATAGAAGTTGAAGGTAACTTGTGATGTTTCAAAAATATTTGAAGATGAAGGATTTTTTGTGTAGTTATTAAAGTGTAATTATATTTATTGTAATCGTAGAAAGTAGCTGGTTGTCTATAGGATTAGGGGTATCATTGACTTTTATTAATTTAATTTATTTTTATTTTTAATTTGTTTTTGCTACTTTTGCAATGTAAAAGTTAGTTTGTCATTTTTTTTTTAATGGAAACTACAAAAATTCTATTCGTCTAGTTGACCCTTGTTATTAATAGAGTATAGTAGGCTTAGTAGTAGGGGCATATTAGTAATTAGATAGTAAGTTGGTTAGAAATTTTTAATTATAAATAGAGGGTTTGGGTTGAGGGAAAGGTGTGAAGAATATTGTGGGATTTCTTGTGAGAATATTTGGGAGAGTCTAGCCATGTCGAAAGGATAGTGGTTATATTCTTAATTATTCTTACGATATTATAACATATTTTCAATATATTTTCATATAGTTATATCTTTTGATGTTCTTGTTTGCAACGCTGATTGTAAACATGAAGCAAGTGAGAGAGGAGAAACTCCAAGGAGGAGCATATGTAGAAATGGATGACCGATTGAAAACAAGAAAGAATTGAAAGATAACTTCAGGAGAAGAAGCTGCAAGAAATCAGAGGAGAAAACAATGGAAGAGAGGGTGTATGTTGTTGGAACGGAGATTTTAGAGCTCAAAAGGCTTGATGCACAAAATGGTCAAGAAAGTCAAGCAATTGTCTGAGATAGTCAATAGGTATCAGTGTTCTAGAAGAACTCTGACAGGTGAGATCAAGAGCTCAACCTCGTTTGTGAAGAAATCCCATGAGGGGAGTGAAGAAGTTGAGTGAACAGAGTGCTTATTGGAAACCTCCGGGGTAGGGGAAACGAGAAAGATGATGGAAAGTTAAGTAGCACGAGCGTGAATTACAGAAGATAGAAAAGAAAGAAAAAAGAACTGACATCGGAGAAGAAGAGAAATAATAGGGAGTTCCATAACAGGGGAGAAAAGAAAAAAAAGAATGTTGAATTGAAGATGGAGAAATCAAATAGAAGAGAAACCTGATTAACCAAGGCTATTGTCAAACGACGAAGAGTGAAATGGTTAGAAAATAGCACTTGGTGGAAGTGGAAGCGTACAACACCAACGAGAAAATTGATAAAACCAAGTGTCGATCGTTGTTGTGCTGTGAAAGATCCACTGTCTTGAAAGCAAAATTCGATGCGACCTCAGTGCTAAATCATGTAAGTCGGTTGCTCTTCAAAATTAATACAACCTTCCAACTCAAGTGTACACTTGCTGAAGAAAGAAATGAATTCAATGAAAATATGCTCAGAAAACATAGATCTAGAGAGAGCTCGGAGGAAAAAGAAAGAAGAATTTCTTCCAAAAGCTAAGAGCACTGTTTTAGAGAAACATAATCGAATAATTAAAACTTAAAATCGTTTTAGAATTAAATTAAATTAATTCTTAGAATTAATCACAAAAAATTAATTCTTGAAATCTTTTTTTTTTTTTTTTTTTTTTATGTTAGTCATTCCCATCAATCTCGGAATGACTATTTGAACTAATGCATAGTAAAATAGGGGGGGGGGGGGAACAACTTTGTCAGGAAGAGTGAGTTATCTCTTGAAGTTTCAAGAATTATGGTTGAAACCCCCACAACACGTTTTATTTTTTAAAATTTCTTTGATGCCATAACGATGGTGTGCTATTTAAGGCCTTGCACATAGAACCTTGGGTCAACGTGAAATCTCTAGTAAAAGACCATTAGACTTTTTCATAAAAGGTGACACTTTCACAATCACGTTCATTGCTTCATCAAGTCTATCACAATAGACCACTCAAAAACTAAGCTATGAAGACTTCATATCTAGTCCATACCAGAACCAACTTCATCAAGCTTGTCAAAGACAAACCACTTAAAACTAAGCTATGAAAATTTTACAACTATCCATCAAGCCCATATAAGAACTACCCAAAGAAAGGGATATGAAATTCAAAGGTTTTAGTTCTATCCATCAAGTTCGTACTAGGACCACCCAAATAAAGAGCTATGAGTTATCAAGTCATTTCTCGAATTACTATCCTTATAAGGCCTTTGGTTAGAGGATCTGCTGAGTTCCTCTCAAACCTCACAAACTTCAAGAAGATAATTTCTTAAGTCATCAATTGTTTCACAGCTCCATTTCTGAGGTATTTAGTCATTATACATACTATTCATGGCAATTCCTATGGCAACCTATGAGCGATGAGACAAGGACTGATGTCTCCCACAATGATACATCTCCCAATAGGCACTAAACTACCCATACTGATCCCACCGCAACAGTGCATCTCACATTAAGAAGACATAGTAAAGATAGTTGCGTCATTCTATTACTCGATTTGCATACACTACTCCTCTAGTATGGAGAACATTATTAACATGCAAACCATAATCTATTGTACCTTTAAAATACCTTAATAAATGACAAAGAGCAATCAAATCATCTTTATTAGGATTATGTATATATATAAACTTAAAATTCTCATAACCTATGCAATAACAGGTCTAGTACAATTCATAAAAAACTTATTAATTCCAATAACTTTTGCATATTCAGATGGAAAAATACTATCTCATTTATTTTTCTTAGGGCTTATACTAGTATCATAAGATGTTCTTGCAAAAGCATCATCAAACTATAAAAATGTCTTTAACAATTTTCAACGTGCAATTACGATAATCTTGGAGAAGTTTTCAAATAGAACAAAATCTGAGAATCTTTATTTCTTTATTAATTTTCCTTACTTAAATGTAAACAACCTAAGCTTATTTATACAAATACAGAATGTGACTTATCACCTTTACAACCTGTTAACAGAAACTAAACTTATTAAAATAACCAGCTACTTATTAAGACTTAAACTACCACTAGCTAAAATAGTCAAATCATAACTAACTAAATACATCAACTTCCCTCCCCTAAGGAAAAACTCGTCATTTAGTTTAGGTTGAAATTTGTAGCTGGTTGGATGGAAAATATTCATAGATATAGACTATCTTAAAGATACGATTGATGTGTATATGAGCGGGTAACTCGATCTTGTTTGCGTTGTCGCCAATTTCTTTACTATTTGAAAAAGACCTATCTTCTATGGTTGTAATTTGTTCAATTTTTCAGTCAGAAGTCTTGTTTTTCGAAGGTAGATCAATCAACTACCACAAGTACAGAATCATATCCCCATTGAGTTCTTGGAAGGCCCAAGATGTGTTGGACCGGTATGGCAACCCTAGAGGGGGGAGGTGAATAGGGTTTAATTAAACCTTGTTTTAATAAATATGCCAAGTTAAACTAATTAGATAATTTTAAAATTAAATTCATAACAACTCTAACTAATTTATGCTAAATAACAAGATTGATAAAAGTGTATAATAGAGTATACAATCAATCCCAACTAACAAGAATATGCAACTAACATTAAATGCAAAAATAATTAGAAAAGAGTTAGAGAAGAAGACATCGTAATTTTATAGTGGTTCGGTCAAACTCAACCTACATCTACTTTTCCAAGCACCTTTTGAGATTTTGATTGAAAGCCTTCTTTTGACTCTTTCCACGGATTAGAGCCGAACCGCTACCTTGCTCTTTTTTCGGGTTCAAGAACAAAACCGATCATTTTCAAGGGTTAGGATCCAACCGTCACAATATTTTGAATCTTTAAATCACACAAAAGAAAACTCTCTAAAAAGAGCAAATATACAATTTTGAGCCACAATACAATAAGAATTCTCTAAAGAACAAGATGAAAAGAATGAAAATTGGAAGCTTTAGAGAGAATAATAATGTTGACTTTTTCAATTTTTGAGGATTGTAAAGTTAAAATAAATTTAAGAAAAAATGAAGTATTTAAAAAGAGAGGAAGCATATTGAAATTTAGATATCATTTTGAGTCATTAGATGAAGATAAAGAAAATTAGATGAAGGAGATTTAGTTTCAACTAGCCGTTAGACACATACACAGATAATAAGATAATAATATGTATCTTTTTTAAACCATTTTTTTAAAACCCAATAAAAACAAATCCACCATTTTTTAAAAAAGTCTAGCCGTTAGACACTAATATAAATTAATATTAAATTCATTTTCTTTTAAAGCCAATCCAAAAATTAGAAGCTACATGTTACCCTTCCATTGCTCAAAGTGGCTTTCTCTGTGCTCAATTTGATTATTTGACCGCTATGTCACCATCTTGAGTATTTTTCCGTTAAGCTTATTTCAACAACATCTTTTTCGTTTGAACTCCGATTTGGGTGATTCAAGAGGCGCAAAATCATTGTTTCGAGCTCTACACTATGGACTATTCAAAATAATAAAATTGTCAATAGAAAGATTTAGATTTGTTATCATCAAAACATTAGTTAATTAATTAATTAAAAATAATTAACTTAAGATTAATGGTAAAAAAAACCAAGAGGATGAAGTCCATGGACAAGTTTTCCCAAATGCCTTTGGGAATAGGTAATAGGGTGTAAAGACCCGTATTTTGTTGTTGTCCCTTCGTTGTTTGACACGTAATGCAATGTTCGAGAAATTTGGTGACATTTCTATGTAGTAGTGGCCAATAATAACTTTCTCTAAGGAGTTGGCAGGTCTTGTCAATGCCAAACTTGTTGGGTTTTATATTCTAAAATTATAGATAGTAAATGTAATCTATTGACCGTTATTATTAACTCTTATCTAGGCTAACTCATTTTCACCAAAGCACATATTGCCTTTCTGATAAAGTACAACCATGGATCACATCAAGACTACTTTTAAGGTTCCACTACACCTTTATTCGACACCTAATGATTATATCCACATGGCTAAACTAAGACACGAGTATAATACCACTTGTTAGGGACAACTTGGGGTATAAACTCCCAAGCCTTATTAAATATCATATATCTTATACCTTAGACAATATCTCAAATTTCCTTCAAATTTTATAAGCTTTTATATAGAAATAATGAGTTTTGCTCATCCTCAAAAAGCTATCAACAAGCTAGAAAATGCAAAAAAACAATACTATACGACAAAATTAAAATCAATAGTAAGATTATTATTTTCTTGCCACGTGAACTGAATCATATGCATAAACTTTGTCAAATATTACACATGAATCATTCACATCCATGCTAACATGGTAATTAGACATGTTCAAGAAGATCCAATAGCATCTCAAAGCAATACAATAATAATATTATTATTGTCTTGTCACATGTGTCATGCGATAATTTCTACTCATGAAATACTAAGATATATATACTTATTAAATATGTATTGAATGCTCATATATAGAAATTATATAATTGCTAATTTTGATATCATAAAAAAAAATTAATTGAAATACCATTGAGGTTAAAAATATAGGAAAAGCAACCTATATTTGAAGTTCATTCAAAATAAGTTAGAGCAAGCTCAACAATTATAAATTGTATTGGAGAATAAATTACGAACCAAAATATATCTTCAAAATATTTGAACAAATGTATTTGGATTTAGTTCAAAATTTGAATGAGATCAAGAAAATTGCATTGCTATCATCTTCTCAATTCACTCTCTATCACAAGCACATATGACAATCAACATAAATTAGTCTACCAAAATTACTCATTTCAAAGTGAAAACTAAATATGTTGAGTTGTTGATCAAAATTCCTCGAATCATGTCTTCAATTGAATGATTTTGTCAAAAAATTAATATTACAATTATTCTTTAAATAATAGTTAGTGTGGCTATTTCCTTAATTTAATTTACCAAAATTAACACTTTTTTATTTTTCCTTTGGATTTTTTTTTCTAATTTTATATCATCTCTTAGCAATCTCAAAATAGAGAATCAACATATAATCTCAAAATTCCTTCCCAATAAGCCAAAGACAATTTTATTCAAGCATGCTAATAACTCAACTATGCTTATGTGATTTCTAGAAGAAGTTATGTGCCTTTGCGTTCCATTACCATTATCGACTTCGATTTCAAGTCTATTATATTCGAGAATTGAAGAAAATGGCAAAAATAAAAAGGTCCCCTTGATTTATGTTAAAAAAAACGTGGAGTATAAGTTTTATAGCAAATCACCCACAACGCACGTGAATGAAATTTTCAATCTGCCGATTTAGTTCTTGAGTTGGTTGAAGATACAAATTTTTCAACACTCTGTATTTTATTCATATACATTCATATACAATAGTTGGGATTGAATCATTGAATAAGTTATCAATAGATATATATTATTATAGGTTATTGGATTGCAATCCAACTAATTTGAGAAAAACGTGCAAAGATTTGCTCTTATTTTTTATTATTAATTGATCCTATTTTTATTAGTTTTGATTTGGTTTAACCGAATTTTGAATTTATTTATTATATTTATTATATTATTAGATTAGTTTGTTAGGGGAATAATCAACTTCACGATTTTATTTATTTTTGTTTCCAATATATAGTTAACTAAATTATTATTTCTTATATTTTTGTTTGGAAAATATATACATATCTCATTAACAAACTTTTACGAATTTTTTTTACAAATTTACGTTTTTAATTAAAGTAGAAAATTAGACATTTTTCCATTTTCAACATTTATTTTATTTTATTTTTATTATTTTGCTGTGTTTTGTATCTCATTGACATTTTTTTTTAAATACAGATTATGTTTCTTTCATTAAAGTAGAAAACTTTTTTAAAATAATGTTTTTTTAATAAAATATGTCAAAAATAGGGTGGATGTGAAAAACAAATGTCAAAAATAGGGTAGTGGCCGGTCCACGATTACCCAAAGTCGTGGACAGGATACACGACTCTAGTACATGTGACGTCGGCGAAGTCAACAGCGTCAACGTGGCAATGTTGACCACTACCATGCTGGAAGTCGTGGACCCCGTGTAAGCCCTCAATTCCTTTACCTTTATTAAAGATTAAGTTTAATTTGGGAGAATGATTAAGAATTTTATTAAAAGGTTGAAAAGTTGGTGGTTAATGGAAAAAAGAAAATATGTAAATAAAGTTAAGGACATTTTGGTAATTTGTTATTTTTATTATATTATTAAATTTTTTAAGGATAAAGGAAGAGAAAGGAAAAAGGAAGGATAATATTTCTTCTTCTTTCTTCCTTGAGGCTGACACCCCCTTCACAATTTCCCTCACCGATCTTACTCTTCTCCTAACTCTTTCTTTGATTCTTAGCTTGTCATGTGTTGGATCATCGTCGATCATTGTCTCTCTCTCTCGAATTTTAACGTCAACGGAAACTAAGAAGAGTTTTGTTGATTTTGGGAGATTTCGAACAAATCGGACGCTGAAACTTTGAGGTAAGCTTGTTTTAGTATTGGGTAAGAGTTTTGTATGGGTTGATTTGATTATTGGTGGCTGAAAACAAAGATTTCAAATCTTGAAATATCTCGTCGAAAAAGTTTGGCCGAAAATTGTTTGGTTATTTTTGGACGTTTTAAGACGTTTCGGGGCTCCAAAATATGAGATAAAGTAGTTTAACTTATGGGTAATAGGATGGTATAAGTTGTTTGAACAAAAATTGGCCGAAATTGATGTTTTTGGGTCACCGGAGTGTCGCCGGAAGTGGATGTTTGACCGGAGTGTCGCCGGAGTGTCGCCGAAATTGATGTTTTTGTGTACATGTTTGATCGTGCAATTAAAGTTAATTATTTAATTTAAAGGTTATTTAAAGAGTTCTTAAGCTTGATTTAAATCCTAAGGGATGTTAAGATTGTTGAAGATTTAAATGAAGTTGTTATGGAGAAATAAGTTGATTAAATGGGTGATTTTCAAGTAAAACCCTAAATGGCTTCAATTTATGGTTATTGGAGAACTAAATTAAATTGGACATTTTTGGAGGGTAATTTTGGAGTGGCTTTCATTTTAATAAATTGTGGAATTATCTGCGTTATTTTCAGGATAATTGAAAGTTGGAGAAACTAGGAATCAAGGAGAAACTGAGTTATTTGTGAGTGGTTTATTTTCAAATGTTTTGATTACGAAATATAGGTATATATAATTTATAGTATGTATGATTTGCGAATGAAATGCAAGCATAATAAGTTTTGTATATTGTAATTCAAGTTTGAATTATTTGATTTAGATAAACATGTTTTTTTTATCTATGGTTTGGAAATAAACTTGTTTTATAATGGATTTCAAACCACTGGATTATGTACCCGAAAAATGTCATCGTGTCTCGTGTACGTATGGCGGAAAATGTCTAATTCTACACATAGGACGGGATATCTTGACGTTGTGTATTTCTATACCAACGGGATAATGGGTACAAGGTTTGGTGTGGTTTCCTGAATTGTAATGGAACTTACGTTTGGTTTAATCTCTGCTTGATTGAGAAAATTTGTGATCATTTTGTTTTATGAATTGCATATATTTCCAAAGTTTTCCGGATTATCAAATAGAATTATGGTTTAACTTAATATGTTTAAGAATGATTTGAGCTTAAACTAAATGTTTTCCAAAAGATTTTCAAAAGAAAAATCTTATGTTTGTATAAAAGTACCAGTCACTGGGCTCCCAACTCATTCTTTCCTGTTTGTTTTTCCCACAAGATAGCAGAAAGTTCCGGGTGCCTTGCTTACGGGAGTTTTGTCTGCCACTGCATCAACGTCTATTTTAGGTTATTATTCAAGGTCTTGCACGCTTTAAGGGGGGTCTTGTTAGTATATTTTTAAGAACATCAAGGGATGTAGGATTTACGTTGTTGTAATAATTGATCTTGCTAAATATACTAACTTGAACTTCAATGCATGTTTTGATTTTTTTTTTTATATATCGTACTTGGTTCATTAAGCAAAGCTGAACAACAATTATCACAACAAGGATGATAGTTGTTGTTCATCACATCTCCTCTTGGGATTCAGAGGGTAATCCGGGAAGGGGTGTGACACCCGTCCATGACTTCCAAAAGTAAAAAATAGAAAAACATTTTTGTTATATATATATA
>JBBPDJ010000004.1:9110038-9123893 GCA_037974625.1 Cucumis cinereus | reverse complement strand
ATGTTTAAACTTTTGTTGGTTTTTCTTTTAATTGTAATGACTTTGGTTAGAAAATTATTTTAGGGATCCCGTCTAGGTTCTTTTCCTTATTTTTTTTTTCATTATTGGATGATTTAAACGTTTGGAACCATTTGATACTAAACTTGGATTTATTTAAAATGTTTTTTTTTTTGTTTTGTCTTTGTCTTTTACAATGAATTTAATGATTTTTACTTAAGTAACGACCTTGGGTTAAGGTTTGAAAATTCGGGGCGTTACAATTAACATCCCAAAATTACAAATTACCTTAAAAAAAATTTGGGATGTTACAATTAAAATTGGACAACTAAAAGTATAAGAACTGAAATTGGACAAATTTCAAAGTTAAAAACCAAAAAAGTATTTTAACTATTTTTTATTGTATTAAAAATGTTAAATTATTAATTTAGTTTCAATTGTTTGTTGAAGTAAGAATTTAGTCCCTATAACTTGGGTGAGTTGAATTTAAGTTTTGTAGTTTAATAAAATCTCATAAATAGTCTGTTTCATAGGAATTCTTAATTAAGAAGATTGTATCAAATCATAACTAAATTCTAATTATAAATTATAGTCTAAATTCTTACTTTCTCCAAATCATAAATTAAAATTGCAAGTTAACCTTACAAACTTAGTTAATTATAGGCTAGAAAAAATGATTAAATTAAATTACACGTTAGAAGATCAAAAAAACAAGTCGTAAATTTTCATAGAATTTAGTCTCTACGATATAGTCCAATTTTGAATATTTTGATTTCAAGTTTGATCAATAATTGAGTCTATATACTTTGAAATTTTCTATAGTTTAGTTCCTACTATGAAAAAAACTCTTCAAAAAAGAAAACTTGATACATTTATTTATCTTTCGGGGCAAGAAATTCCATCAAATCTTAATGATATTTAAGGTTAAGGATTCGTTTGAATTAATTTTTTAAGTGTTTATAAATAATTTTTGTCTTTTAAAAATACTTGTTTAAACACTTAGAAAGTCAATTAAAACTGGCCCTAAATTATTATAACCCGTAAAGTACATAGATTATGTTGTTCTTATTAAAATTCAATGACTTATTATTACAATTTTAAATGTACGGAGATTATGTCGTTATTAACTAAAGCCAAATGACTAAATTGTTATTTTTATCAAAGTTTTAGGGACAAAAAAATATTTTTTTAACTAAAGTCAAATCATAGATTTTGAAACTTGTATACTGTGTTTTGTGTCAAATATTGCTCAGAAATTTCATCATTTTTTAATTTTAAAAAATTTCTTAAGCATAAAATTAATGGGTAATTATAATAGGTAGCAATTTTAAGAATAATAATTAAATGTATAGTAACATTTTTTAAAACTTGTAAATATAATAAAGTTTATTAGTGATAGACTTTTATCGTTAATGGTTTATTAGTTGCTATATATACTAATATTTTGAATCTCAATGTTATATTTGTAACTATCCCAAAATTGATTTTATAACTAATAAGATGATAACCACATTCAATTAATGGATAGGTTCACTAATTTTAATAAGCATTGAATAGGTTACTAGACCAGAATACAAAATCAAAAGTTTTGAGATTTATAAACACTTTTTAAAATTCAATGACTAAAGACATTGGAATTCAAATTTTGTAGATCTATTAGATACTTTTAGAGAGTGTTTAGACCTCCAACTAGCTCACTTCACGTTTAGGATCTAATTGTAATAATTACAATGTACATTATTCCTTACTTATCCTCTCTTTTAGTCTCTGTTACAACGTTTACTATTTTCTACACATACTAAAAGAGCATGCACTCCAAACATTTGAATATAATAAACGACAAACGACTACAATAACTAACTTAACACTCTAAATATCCTGTTATAATTTAGAGACTTATTGGACATAACCTAAAAATTCAATGATTAAACTTGTAATTTTACCCTACACTAAATATAATTTTAAATTTTCTATGCTTTCACTTTGATTTTCATTTGGTTAACTTCCACGATATGTTTAAATTAGATGTCCAAGCTAATATGGTTATATAAATTAAAACTGAAACCTTTAAACTTACATAATTTTTGTAACAATTATGTAATGTTAGAGAGTCCAATCTTAACATTATCACTATACTCTGGGAGTAGTTTTTGCAATTTTTTCTTCTAATTTTGTTTTTCCTTTTAAAGAATTCAAACAACTCGGTGGTCAGACCACGATGACCTTTTAAATGATGTTTATATTATCTTAACTAGTTGAATTATACTCGATCGTTCCATGTTATATTATATTATTGAAGTCACCAACCACATGTTGATCTATAAATTTAGTAGAACATAGTAAACTAGAATATATCTTTATTTGTGTTCATCCAATATAAAACTAAGAAGCTGCTTAAAAAAAAAAGATTTATATATGTTCCAATGCATCTGTATTTGTTGATGAAATGTTTGAATTATGATAGGGCTCTTCCATTGATATAGTTTGCTTCAGTGCACATTCCTTTGCTTCTTTGTCTTTTCCCCATAGAAGAATGTACATTCCACTTATGATCAACATTGACCCCACCACACTGCCACATCACAACCTCACATTTTTCAAAATAAAAGATTTAATCATAATTTTCATCTACCAAAGTATTTAATTTTGATTTCGATGTAAGTATGTTTGGAAGTGATTCTGAAATAGTTAAAAATGATTTTTTATTATTTTTATAATTAATTTTAATAGTATGAAACTTGTGTGTAAAAGTGTAAAATTAAACATTAATTGATTTTGAGTGATTAAAGACATGTTTTTGAGTGATTTTAAACGTGAAAAATGTGATTTTAACAATTTCAAAATCACTTTTAAACGCGCAATCAATAGACCTAAAACATACTTTTAGAAACAAAATTTATCTTCCCTTGTGTTATTTAAAATGTTAATAGAAGATATTAGGTCTCATTTGAAAATTATTTGGTGTTTGGTTTTTTGTTTTTGAAAATTAAGTCTATAAACCCTCATTCCACCTTTACATATCTCATTTTGTTATCTACTTTTTACCAATGTTTTTAAAAGTGAAGCCAAATTTTGAAAACTGAAAAAAGTACTACTTTTTATTTATGAAAATTGATAAAGAACTCAGCTTTTGTACTTAAGAAAGATGCAAACCAAGACAAAATAGACTTTATTTTAGAAAATTCAAAAACAAAAAATGGAAAGGTTACTAAGCAAGAACTTAGATTTAGATTTAGAAGGGAGTGTCATTATTTTTGCTTCAAACTTCAAGAGAGCAAAGTGAAAAACAATTTCACAGTCTTGATCAAGCAATAGGAGGTAAAAAAAAAAAAAAAAAGTGAAAGAAAGAAGCAAACCTTCCTAGATGAATCTGTTCATGTAAGATGAAGAAATCAAATATGGCTGCAAAAATCTCCATAAAAGGGGTAAAAGCAGCTGTGAAAACTGGCCCTTTTTGCTTTACACACCAAGACATTCCCACATAACACAACCCTGATCCCACTGATCCCTATTAAACCCATCACAAAACACAAATAAATTTTAGCAACAAAATAGTTTTAACTTACCAAAAAAAGGAAAATAAAAAACTGATACTTACAGCATATATGAGACTTAAGATAGCAAATTTCCCTTTCACAATGAACAATGTGTTCTTCCTGTCTATAATCAAGTGCAAAACAGCTGATTGAATGGCACTGAAAAATGACATAATACAAGTACTAGAATATTGACATGGATAAACCTTCCCAACTCTTGTTTGCATAAGGAACCAAGATGACCACATAAAACACCCTCCAGTCAAAACCAATGAACCTATTAACCATTTTCCTTGTGTTTCAGCTTCAACCGTTGCACGACCTCCGTTTGTCGATCCAGGGCTCGTTAGTGGCATTCCTTTGTAAAGAATCAATACTAAGTTTCCTGAAATGCACACCAGAGTCCCTACCACTTTGGCAATTCCACCCTTGCTTTTCATGTCCACTTTTTCCATACTATAAATATTTTGAAACCACAGTTACTTTCATCAAATTTTAGTCAATGTTAGGAAAGAAAATGAAACTTCAGTTTTTTCGGCACGTACCGGAACAATACTGCTAGAATAAACGTGTTTACAGGTACTAGATTGAGAAATGCACAAGAGAAAGTTGCAGATGTGAAGTGTAGACCAATTAGGAATAGGTATAATGTTAGTGTTAACCTGCATTAGTACATTATTCCAAAGCTTCTTACTAACTAAAACAACATCATAAAGTTATCAGACTCAAAGTATAAGCGGATATAGCACAATGCAAAAGAATTTGCAAATACAGTAAAACTTTAACTCTCAAGTTTTTAAGAATAGATCGATTTTGCTATATTTGAAATTCTTTAAAAACGTTGCTATACACCAATGAAGTAACAAAAGATGTCTATACTAATTACTAACCCAAGTAAGGAACTGACGAAAAGGAGGAATAAGATGTAAGCAGTAAGCTGAGGTCTAGTTTTCCTGCATTTTCACCAAAAAAGAAGAGAACTCTTTATAGCTTTGCAGCATTTAAAACATTTTCATACAACAAAATAAAACTTTGACAAGGTAAGAAGGAAAATGCAGGCTCTAGTATGGGAAAGGAACCAATATAAACTAAAATTTCAAGAAGTCAAGCTGACTTTACCTTTCCCAAAAATAGGCAATTGGCAACAAGAAAAGCGAGGAGATGGATTGTCGATAAACGACAATGAGTAGCTGACTGATCCCTTCATTAAGAATCTCCTTAAGTAGTATGTTCACACCAGCAAGTGCAAGATTTATTGAAAGCATTACCACAACAGGCTTCATTTTTACTCTTCTACAATATGATGTCTGCCCAAAGGCAAAGAGTTGTGAAATATGATTTTAGTTGTGAAAACACACACATATATATAGGCTTAGCCCTTTGCCTAATGGGGAAATGAAAATGATTTAAAACAATTCAACTTGTATTAGAATATCTTAATTGATGTTGTTTTTGTCATTTTTGTCCCTGCTTCCTTTCTTTGGAACCTTTAACAGTCATATATGATGGAATAAGCTCATGAATCGTCACAACACTGACGTTTGAAATACATCACAGGTTTATAACCACCGATATCAGAAAGGTTGGTATAATATTATGATGCCCTTCTTGTAATGTTGAGCATCTTTGGAGAGTTAGAGAGGGAGATAGAGAAAGCTAGGGTAACTACAGCCTAGAAATTCTGTGTCTAATATCTTGGAATCAAATATTTGCCTTGGAAACAATATAAAAATCATCTCCCATTTATTATCTATTTCCATGGCACTTGAAGAACAACATGTCAAATCTCACAAAAAGATGTATAGTCACAAAGAAAGTAATGGATTCTTGGTAGATCTGATATATAGCACTCCAAAAGACTTAGTGCTTTCAACAAGAACCTGTAAATCGAAACGCCACAGTCGTTTTCTTTTGAATACATGTCATCCAAACACATGGTGAGAATCTAAGAAGCACAAATATAGACACATAACACATATAAGACACAAAATGAACACGATGACATGTTTTTTTTTCTTTCTAAAATCTAGAATACATAGAGATACATTTATAAAAATATATATACCATTTTTTTTATGTAAGAAGGCAATTCAAATCCAACAAGTTTATGCATCTACATGCTTAACAGTGAATATGATGTATTTCGTTGTCGTTTTATCATTTTTATCTTATATTTGTATTCATCTATTATGCTTTACAAATGTTTGATCCATGGCTAACAAATGTTGGATTCCATATTTACTTTAGATAACTGCACTTTAACATTCGTGTATTGTGATAACAAATAATGCTTGATACGTGTTCGGTATGTGTTAAGAGTGTACAAGCATTATGCAGAACAGATACATAATTTTAAGTAAGAATGATTGCTTCTGATTCCATATGCCTGATATGTGTTTGGTAAGTGTTAGAGCGTACGAGCATTATGAAAACGGATACATAACCCAAGCTAAAGTTTTTATACTTCTTAGGTGAGAATGATTGCCTCTAGTTCCATACGTGGCTCAAAAGTCAAACGTGTGCTGCACTTAAAATATGAAGTGACATGAGGCAAAGTTGAATGGTTGACTCTGCAATTATATGTGCCCACAATGAGCTTTCTAAACAAAATATTGTAATTCTGTAGTTCTTATGACAAGGCCTCTCCAATATCCATACCCTAAAACATAAAGCAACATACATATCATTATGTATTTTCATGAAGCTTTCAAATACTTGAAACGTGATCGAGATACAACGAAGCTGACTTCAAGATGTGGTATTTTGTTAACGATTTGATTGATTGTCACAAGGGGATATCTTAACTTTGTATTCAAGTGTTTGAATTATGTACGAGTATGAGTTGAACAAATAGAACCAGTTGTAAGTCTAAGCAATTATTGGTCTGCATTTCTCAAACTTTCTCTTTGAGACACAAGGATGCTTTTGAACTGTGATTGTTTTCTCAAACTTCATTAACAATATTACATAAACATAAATCCCAATTACAAGGAAACCAGTTTCCCTAGAGAGAATAACATGAAAAATCCTGCATCCACCCTATTTGAATGACTGAATCTAATATGTGACAACTTCAAATGACTAAGCACGAGATATCATTGAACTGTGTTTTTTACGATTTTGACCCTAGAGTGCACTATGAACTCTCTAAACCTTACTGGCGCCTAGGTAATTTATTATATGATATTTCTCTCACACAATGAAGTTGTCAATGAACCATGTAAATTTTTTATCAATTTCTCTACTGTTTACATTTGTTGTTTTTCTTTTATTGTCGATTTCATAATGCATCCTTTGCATGTTTTCATAATCTTAATGATTGTGTCAATTCAAGCATAGCTCAATAGAAAGACCAATTACCATTCAGGTCGATGGTTCAATTCTTTGCTTTGTCATCGTTTAACACAACAACACAAAAATCTTGTTGATTGCACTTGGCAATGGCAAAATGAAGGTCCAAAAGTACTATTTCTAGCAATTACCATTATTCTATCCCTTTATCCCTTCCCCTAAAGGTAAATAGAGAAATGCCCAAGTTATGAAGTTTTGTGAATAAGAGTTTGAATGAAAAGAATTAATGGATTGATGAGATGAGACAAAGTATTATATATTATATTACCTTAATGGGGGTGTAATACAAAATTAATGCATCTAATTCTAACTTTTTATTCTTGAAGGCACTCTCCATAAAAGCATATTGCAAAAGTGGTTAAGAAAGTTGTGCTTTAATAGAAATAGAGTCCAACTTCTTAGTGTTCAGAAGAATAATGAACCCAAACCATTATGGTCAGGAACTTTTTAAATTTCAGAGTAGCAATGAGGTTAAAAGTTAATACATACTTTTGATTAAAAAGAAAAAGTTCTTAAAACTTTTTTTTTTTTTTTTTTTTTTGTACTTAGGTTTAGTTCTTATACTCTTAGAAATGTAAAAATTGACTTCTCAATTGAAAGTGCTAAACTTTAATCGATGTTAAATTTACATGCTAAATCATCTCATCTACTTGATTCACTTACCTTTCTTACATGGACACGTCATTTTTCGTTTGAGATTTTATTGAATTTTTAACCAAAGAACTATTGGTCCATTTGATAAAAATTTAGGTCTCCTTTAAATAACCACTTGGTTTTTGGATTTGTTTTTACAAATTTAGCTTATGACTACTTTCATTTAACGTGTCTACTTGTGTTTATCTATTTTCTACAAATGTTTTCAAAATTTAAACCAAATTTTTCAAAACTTAAAAAGGTAAACTTCTTTTCTATTTTTTAAATTTGATTAAGAGCTCGATTGTTTTTAAGAGAGGTGAGGGCGATCTAGTAAAGAAAGTGTGAAAAAACAACATAATTTTCGAAAAAACAAAATTGTTCCCAATTAAGATCGTAATTTCTTGTTTTCTGATTTTAATAAACTACTAGTTCCACGTTCTACCTATACATTTCTTTGCTTATCTTACTTCTAAAAATGTTTTCAAAATCAATACCACCTTCTATAAACTCAAGAAAATAATATTAGAACTTATTTTTGTTTATGGAATTAGGGTTAAAGACTCAAATCTTGACAATGACCATGATTAATAAAACTGTCAGAAAAGGAGTACAACATTTTTCAAAAAAAATTAAATGATTATCAAGTCACAATTTGTTGGTTTTCTAATTTCGTCTCATATCTCATATATATTCCTAACAATTTTATTTTCAACAAAACTAAAAACAAAATCTTGTCAGACAAAAAGAACATATTTTTCAAATAAAAAAGACGAACCTAAAACAGGAAGATGTGGGATGTTTGGTCCAAGGAGTAAGAGTTATTATAGAAATTTAATGTTCTTATTTAGGGTTTTTGTATGCTTATATATTTGAATCGAATGTGGAAAATAAGTTCTCTCATATTCTTGTCTAACGTAATCAGAGTTGTTAACTACATTCTTCATATGGTTCAAAGAATTCATGTACTCCACGACTAATAAACATCAATTTCACAACTTCTTAGCAGCTCCTTATACTGTAAGCTCTACGACTAAACAATTTTCTAGACTTAACAACTTCACTTCTTACCTCAAAGCCCGAGAACAGTAGCTTCAACTAAACACCCCCAACACACAACAACATGCTTCCCAATTGACCTATGCCTTATTGCTAGGAGTCTTGCAAAAGGGATGTCAATATTTCCCTCAAATTATTGGGTGAAACATTGAATTTGGAGTATGATTATTTGGTAATAGAGAATTGAACAATACTTGTCACCTTTGTCACAGGCACTAAGAACTGTCTCCCAAGGCCTCTAGGGAGAGAGTGAGTGATTGTCAATATTACATAGTGATTGATGGAAAATGTGATTTTTATTAAAACCACAGCTTGCAAATTAGAACAAAATGGTCATTTCATTACATCCCCATTGATTTTCTTCAAATCAATGAAGTCAAAGAAATTCATTCTCCCAAATGTTGCCTAATGACATTTCACTATTGATACCCAATATTTTTATTTTCTTTTTTGAACAGGTAATTTATGTATTGGAGGTGAACTAAAGATGTTATCATAATAAAAAGGCTAAGTTGATTGAACTTGGACAAATTTTATATTCATGAACTCAATAAATTTGTCCAATCATCTTATATGGAAAGAGTCCCCACTTGCTGAAATTGGTTGGGATCCTCAGAGAAGATTTTCTTTTTTTTTCTTGTTAAAAATATTATTAACATTTCTCATTTTTGTCACATTTTTAATGAATACAAATCTACTCGCACTATTACAACTTTAGCTTTCTCTCAAGGTTGTTCTTTGATATAAAAATACATCTTTTCTAATATTATTCTCTCTCTTCTTAAATCACTACTTTACCCAAAAGTTTATGTTAATGAGTGAAAGTAAAAATTTAATATTATATCGTCAATACTCTACTCACTTCTAGGTAAAATTCTAATATTATATGTAGAAGAATATAAAAAGTGGAAATCAATTAACAATGTAGGGTTTGAACATAGGACCTCATCTACGTACTCTAATACCATGTTAAATCACCAATGGATCAAAAAAAAAAAAACTTAGGAAGCATTTGGGGCAAGGAATTAGTTATTGTCGTCTTAAGTTATTGTAATTGGATTCTAATAGTTTGTGTTTTAAAGGTAGATTATTTTTGTTTGAGTTATAATAATATGTGTTTGAGGTCTAAGCTATTTTAGTGTTAAAAAATAAATAGTAAACGTTAGTAGCAAAGAATAGAAAAAAAAATGAAAAATGTAAAATAGTAAAAACTAGAGTTTACTATAGCAAATGAGAGTTTTGAAATAATGTTGACTGTAACTAATTGAAAAGTACAAAATAGTATTTTCTGTAGCAAGAGATGGTTATTATAATCTTAGATAATCCATACTCCAAACGTCCTCTTTAATGAGAAGGTGAGATGGTAGTTTGGCTTTCGTTGTTTGTTTTATTGTTAGTCTAAAATAATAATTAATTAAAAATTGAAAAAAAAAAAAAAAGGTCCAATCATCTTATATGGAAGATTTTTGTGGAAACACTACCACTATCATATTCAGTTATTTCTAAGGAAAAAAGAAGTGTTATAAATAATAGGATAATAAGAGTAATCGTCCAATCTTAGTTTCAAAAAATACTCCATTTGAATGGTCCTAATTTCATTTACTTCAAGTTGGAAATGACCTTTCAAAGGATGAAACTTCAAAATCTCAAATGCATAAAGGACACATTTTGCAGGAAAAAGTGACATTCTTTCATCAAGTCAGATAATGGCAGAGACTGGTTGAGAAAAAAGAAAAGGATAACTGGAAGATAAAAAACTTATCCCCAATGAAACCAAGGACTCAAAAGATCTCATCGCAGAAAATTATAATTTCATTACTTGATATAAATCTGGACTTCATGTATTCATATGATGATCAACTGACATCCAACAAAAAATATGAAATTTTCTAGCGAGCAAGTAAGATTCTGTTGATAAAAAAAAAATGTTCTATGGGGCCATTACTATCCCAAAATGATAACAAACTCAATTAGTAGAGCTCACTGTTGCATCATCACAACATTCCTGGGGTGGTGTAACATTACTACAAACAGACTCCATAGCCTGTACAGAGAAACTAGCAAATCCCATAAGTGCCTGAAAAACATTAGGGAGGCCTGTTTTCAGATGGTTTGAAGTCATGGCTCGGCTAACCTGGACGGAGTTCAGATATTTGGCCTTCTCAGTATCGACAAGTTTCTTCAAGGCATCGGTTTTTGCACGCTTTAGCGCCAAAGGATTCTTGGGGCTCAAATTGTCATTTCCATCTTCAGACACAGAGTTTCCCCCAAGTTTCTTTTCCATCTCTGCCAATGAGTGCATCTCCTTTCGAAGTCTCTTATCCAGCTTTTCGTATTTCCTTTGGAGGTTTTGTTCCTCCACTTGCTGGAGTAGTAGGGAGTTTATGGCTGACAAGAGATTCTTGATGGCCTCTGAAGCTGCCTAACAGTGAGGGAATAGAGTGAATAACACAGTAGGAGGAAAGGAAGGGAATAGAAGTTTGATGGTTTTCGTGCAAAGCAAATGGAAAAAATTAATAAAATATACTTAAAGTAGGCCAATTTTCAATGTCTTTTAAGCAATTAATGGTGGCAGACGCAAAACATTCACTTGGTGAGTAGAAATCTACCAATTATATCTGTCTGTAATGGCAATAATGCAGACAAGCGAGAAACACAAAAAAGGAAGCCACAACAAAGGAGTAGCCAACCAAAACACACAATAAAATAAGTTAATACATAATTGATAGTTAAAGGAAGATAACAGAAGATTACAATCTTTCAGCACATGATTAGACATACAGAATAATATAAAGTAAGATTTGTCAAAGAAGAATCTTATCTTCTACCAAAGATAAATTTCAAATATGCTCAATTACGGCAAAAATGAGCATGGTTTAGCGTTTAAAGCATATCTACGTCTTCTAAGATAATTGAGTTTATAATTTCCTAACCACGTGTGACAATATTCTAAAACGATATGCTTAATTTAGGATTGAGTTTTGATTATTTTTTATTTTCTAATTTTGAACCAACTTTAAACTAAAAGATCAACATTTACCATGACAACATTCTCCTTGAGCCATACCTTTAATCATCAGACAAGGCCAAACTATTCACAAAATTACACCGAGATAAGTACCTTGTCAGGTAATCTTTCAAGGGCATCCTGCCATTTTCCACAGATGTTAAGAACCACAGATGCACAAGCACTCTGTCTATCATGATCGACAAGGAAGTCAGTAAGTTGAGTCCACCTACAGAGGGTTTTTACGTACTCTCGCTGATACTTTACGAGATTGCAGAAGCTGCTGTACCAGACAGTTATCTCAGCTGCAAGCTGAGCTGTGGCCCTGCGATGGTAATCTGTACTTAGATCTATGTCATGGTTGTTAATTTGATGGTTCAGCTGCTGGGAGATCTGATTCTGAACTAGATGGCATTCAGACATTATCTTCCACATGTGCAATAACCTGAACAAAAATGAAACAGAAAAATGAAAAAGGACGATGACAGATAATTATAAGACTCAATTTACATGAGACACAGATCTTTGCCAAAAAGAGATTATTTTAGCTTCAGTATAGCTTTTGCAAAATTTGTGCAATTGTTATTAAGCAGGTTTGCCTCACGACAGTCTAAAAAGTCTCCAACTTCCTTAACAGAGCAGAATGAATGAGGATGAAATCATTTAGTGGGGAGAATAGATGAAGGCAGCCAAGTCACCGATATCAGATAGAACGGTGGAAAAAGAATCACAGCAGGATAACAGAGGAGAACAAGAAATCAATCTTCGTTCATATTCATTCAGAAAGTGGCACTGTTGAATATTCCTGTAATAAGCAAATAAAGGAAGGGAAACTTTTAATGCCCGGACTCTGAATAAAACATTTGTGCATTTACCCCGAAGTTAAAGCAACCAGTTGTGGATACAGTTCCCCATCCATTAGCGCCAATATAGAAGCACAATGTTCACCTATAGCTTGCCGCAGACGTATTATGTCAGACTCCAAACCCTCAACAGTCTGCCGAGTTTTCTCAATTTTGGTCCAATCATAATGTTCATCCTCTTGTTTTTGTAGTAGCAAAGCTTTCTTTTCATGCTCTAGATTGGTACCTTCTTCTTCCTACGAAATATGAAAATTTTATAAGAAACAAAGGCAAGAAGATCTCAATAAAACTTATGAAGGATATAGAGTCATATGCAAGTCATACTTAAATTTGAGAAGAAACAAAATCTGAATCAAAGACAAGGTCCTCTTATATAGACGAAAGGCCATCAAACAATAAGAAAAAATAATCATAAAAATAAAATATATATATATATACACATACACACATACATACATAATACACAATTAACATTACAAAAGATACATAGGAAATTCAACAGTGGATGAATAACAACTACCAGTATTGATATATCAATCGAAACTGCATTGAATTGGCATCATTTCATACTACCGTTAGTTACAGTCTTCAAAAACAATCAACAAGGCAAAGAACAATTAAACAAAGTCCATGCATGAAGTTACAGCAGCCAGTAGGTTCCAGTTCAAAAACACCAGTTCAATTAAAGTTTATTGATGATGAAAACATTGCTCCCGTTATCTACAAGACTTCCCAGCAAAATAAGGTACCGGTCCTGCAAACTCAACCTAAAGTGAGCTTGGCAAGTCTACTCAAAACTGCGGTTAGCCACTTCTCCTTCTCAAACATGATGTACATTGTATACTAGCTAGCTTAGAAATTTCACAAGTACAAAAATAATAAAACTTTGGGTTTGGCCAACTTTAGATGCCCTATTTTCAGTCTCATATGTCCCTCCATCTCTTTCTTAATAATAATAAGTAGAGGATACTCTAAATTTTGGTATTCTTCTTGAAATGTTGACTACAAGAAAGAACACTGTACATTTCATGTTCTAGGAAAAATTGTGGTCCAATTAAAAATCTCTAAGGGGTTGTTTGGGGAGCTAAGTTGATTAAGTCAATGGTTATTGTAGTCTATGAGTTATAATAGTCCGTGTTTTGGAATGCAAACTATTTTAGTATGAGTTATAAAAGTCTATATTTAGAATGCAAACTAGTTAGTCTAGGTAGGAAATAGTGCAGACTGTAACAAAGAGGAAAAGAGAGGATGAGTAGAAAAGAGTAAACATTGTAACAAAGAGGAATAAAAAATAGTAACAGTGCAGTTAATTGTTGGTTATATTATAATAGTTATTTATATATATATAGGCCCTTATTTGTAATTTCACATACTATCTAGGGTTTCTACATTCTCTATAAATATGTATT
>JBBPDJ010000004.1:9071899-9088019 GCA_037974625.1 Cucumis cinereus | reverse complement strand
AGAAATATTTCCTTATACTGTTCTAGCAATTTGAGAATTTCTCTTGGCGTTGCTACTGTTTGCTGCCTTGCTTCAATCTTTTTGTTTTCCAACGCCCTTGGTTCAACGGTACTGAGTTCAATCCATAATCCTTGATCACCAGATTCCATTGTTGTCATCATTGCCTTGAGAGTGATATGTGATTTAACTAAACTGCGGTCACCTTGTAGTCGCACCAACCAATCACCCAACATAAATTCCATTACTGACGTGTGATAATCAACTGTGATCTTTCCCAAGGTTTCCAACCATAGTACCCCCAATATCACATCCGCGCTGCCAAGAGGAAGAGGAAGAAATTCTTGAGTAATTGTTAAATCCCCAACAATCAGGATTACTCCTCTACAAATCCCCGCGCTCTGAATCGACCCCCTGCTCCAAGAACCACCCCATAATCTTCTGTTGCTGACACGGGTAATTGCAGCGATGATACTAATTCTTCATCAATAAAATTATGTGTGGCACCTCCATCTATCAACACCACTACTTCGCGCCCCTTGATTATTCCTTTTACCTTCACTGTTCGTGGAGAACTCAATCCAGCCATTGAATTTAACGACAAATGGGCTACCTCTTTGTCCTTCGTATCCAGCGGCGTATCACTCGCTTCCAAATTTGCTTCAGTTTCTTCCGTGCACTCTTCTTCCCAGGGAGACATATCTTCTCCATCTTGTACAAACATAAATTGCAATTCCTTTTGTTTACATTTATGGCCGAAGCTGAACTTTCCGACGCATTTGAAGCAAATTCCTCTTTCTTTTTTATCCTCATCTCTTCTTCCGTCATCCTTCGAAAGGGCTTGGTTCCCGCTCCCTTATTTTCATTTTCACGCGATGCAACCATAAGGATGGTTGAAGACCCTCCTATGTTTCCTGTCTTGCGATTAGGGTTAAAAATAAATGAGCGTTCGTGGGCCGACCCTGTTGACCCGATTGTCGATCCATGCGACCCGGCCACCGACGAGCTTCCTTTTGTTCCCACATAATTTGGTGGGCCTTCTTTAAGTCGTTTCTGTTGCACAACCGGATCTTCCTCAATCAACTGGGCCATCGTAAACTTGGCCTTAAGGCCCATTGGGTTAAGTTTACGCATTTCACTTTGTATTTCCTCTTTGAGCCTAGAAATAAATTTTCCTTCTAAAGCTTTTTGCCCTAATTCTTTTAAACCAGCTGAATATTTTTCAAACTGCCGGCGGTATTCCCTCACCGTTCCATTCTGCTGCAGACGCATAAGGCGGGAGTATCGATCCGCATCAACGATTGGTCGAAATCGATCCAATAACCCGAAATTTCTTCCAATTGGGAATTTGTTCCCATTCTTCTTCCCATTTATGCCAATCCAAAGCTTCCCCTTTTTCCTTCTCAGTCAGGCGGTTTACTACGAAATACCATTCAACTCGGTTCAGCCACCCCTCTGGGTTTTCTTGCTCTTCTCCTTTGAAGATGGGTACCTCTAACTTCCTCAACCTCATGTCGCACCAGAGGATTTCCTTATTTCCAGGTGTGTTTATTTTCTCTCTCATACTTTCCTCATCTCCTTGTTTTGGCTCTTTCGTTGATGACTCGGCCACTGCCTTCCCCTTATCGGTCATTGTTCGTTCTGATGACGCCGATTCCCTTTCTGATAATAGTGAATCAACACGGGCTAATATCAACCCCATCTGACCTTGCATCGCTTGCATATCACGAGCTAATCCGTTGATCTTACCATTTGTTTCTGTGAACCCTTCTTCCACTCGTCCCTCCACCGTCGTTTGTTTCCTTCCTACCTCGGCTACCTTCTCTTCTAACGTAGATACTCTGCTGTCCATTTTGCCCACCATGCCCAGAAGCACTGCTCTGATACCAAAATTGATAGGTTCAAGCCTATCAATTTATTTATCAACACAAGGGAAGATTCGAGGGCTCCCTTTTCTCTCCCAATTGTCCCCTCAGAGAACAAATACAAAATAACATTCTGATATCCACTACCCTATACTCTCCACTCTATTTAACGACTCCCTTCTGGACCCTTCTAACAAACAATATTCATGTGGGTCCACATATAACTACTTTTATTACTCTAATGCCCCTAACATATTACCCCTATTTTTTCTTGTATTTCTTCTCACATAAACCTTAGTGATTGGGGGCCTATCATAATGTAACCACTGAAGGAATGATCAATTATGAGTAGTGCATGGTTTCTCTAAGATATTCTTACAAGATGGGTTGCAGGAGATTATGTCTATTGTGAGCTCCGACGTAGAGTTATCATCACTTTCTTTAAAATGGTTAAGGCATTTGTACTCTCTGTTTGATAGAGAGAGAGGCTTTGGAAGTGAGTGACAAGTTGTCTTTCTCTCCTTTGAGATTGGCATGTGATTCGAGGGAGAGAGAGCGTTTTCTTTTGTTCCCCAAACCTTCTAGGGGCTTCTTTTCTCAATCTTTTATAATATCTTGTCTTCCCCTTATTACCTCCCTTGCTATCCCTATGTTTTCCTATCTGGATGGTTAAAATTCCGAAGAAGGTTAGGTTGTTTGCATGGCAATTTTTACATGGGCGAGTTAATACTGATGATCATGTTCAAAGACACTCTTTTTTGTTGTTCTGCTCCTGCAATAGTGCATTCTTTGTAGTAGGTGTGAGGATGACCTTGAGCATTTGCTTTAGGACTGCCAGTTGGCTCACCACCTTTGGAGTTGTTGGTTGAGCTCATCTGCTGTTTGTTGGGCTTGGAATAGAGATGGTATGCCCTAGCTTAAGGGAGAATGGTAAAATTTTGTGGTAAGCTAAGTTCTTTGTTGTTTTGTGGGGAACCTAGATAGAAAGAAACAATAAAATTGTTAGAGAGGTGGAGATATCAAGTGATGGAGTTTGAGAGGTGGCTAGGTTTAACGCTTCCTTATGGATGTCCGCACTAGATCCTTTTATAATTAGGACATTCGTCTTGTTCTTTTGTATTCGAGTCTATTTATATAGTTAGGGTCAGGACTCCTTTTTTCTTGTTGGGACTGTTTTTCTGTGTCCCTTGTATATTCTTTTATTTTCCTCTATGAAAAATAGTTTCATGCCTAAAAAAAGAAGACAAAAAGTTCTACCATTGATGAAAGTTTAAATAGCATTTTCTTCATTCAAAGTGTAAAGTCAGAAACTTTTTGACTCATTGGTCTGTCTATAAACTTTAAGTTAAGTTTGAAGTGGTGCTAGGTAATAGAATTATGGTGTAATTAGGACTGGAGTACCATTTGATTTGATCTGGAGGCTGTTGAGTATGATAGAATAGTCCTAGTGATAACTTTTTCATTGGTATACTAAATTAACAGAAGAGACTGCCAAAACCAAAAGCAGTATATACCCGTACTGACTACTATGTGAGTCAAACTCTCTGTATTTTAGAAAAAATAGGATGTAGATATACCTGTTTCAAGTATATGCTTGATTTAATTAAGGATCTGCTGTGCAGTTTAATCAGAACTTTTACTCTATCAACATTTTGGTTTCCCTTCATATTAGTAGATCTCCAGAAAGTCACTTGAAGGAATTAGAAGATAAAATAATAGTAAGGCTTTAGTTGCCAAATTTGTGTGTACTGATTGGTTTACCTTTTCGTCTCTTTGTTTTTCAGCATGGAAGGGAGATATGTACCAGCTCCATCCAACAGGTTTATATTGCTATCTATGACTTGTCAGGGAATAGTTTTCAACAATTAAGATCCTATACAAAAAATGTCAAAGTTGTTGCTTCTCTTGCACTGATTTTAATTGCTCTCTGCAGCTCGATTTCCCAGTGACCTTATCTGCCTTGCTTGGAATTCCTTTTCCTTATGGAAGGTGCAGTGTAAGCATCTTGCCATACCATTCTTTGTTTATCATTTTATTTTCTTTCTCGTTTCCTCACTTTAGATTGGTAATGAGGACCAGGCTTGCCCCATGGTGGAAAAGTTTAGAAAAGAAGAAGAAGAAAAACTTCTCTCCTATTGGATGAAAGTTTACTTTTAAAGAACGATGACCTACCTTCATCCAAACATTTGAGTACAATCTCCTTTTGTAATAGATGGGAAATGGGAGCTTCTTTTTTTTTTGTAACGCGGTCTCGTTCATGGTTCATTCTTTCTCCTCTCCTAAAGAGATTATTGTAATCTTGTAATTTGACCCGTGGTTTTCAAATTTCATTTATCAAATATCGATAAAAACTTTTTTTGTTTTAAAAAGAAGTCTTTATCTATACTTCATAAAAAAGCCTTGTTTTACTGTCTAGTTGGAATCTGGAAAAAAAAAATCATGGAGAACATTTTCTAGTAGCATGAAGAAGAGGTGGCTTTCATTCGGTTAAGTGGTTGCATTGTAGTGAAAAAGATGGTGCAGGGTAGAATGGAGGTGCCTGACCTCCCTTTAGGGCAAGATGCTTTCTGGTCTAAGCGTAACATGTTTAGAAAATGATTTACTATGCTTGGTGGAAAAGGTTTATGGAATTCTCAACAATATAAACCTAACTTGTCTGTCGGACAGTTAGACTAGAACTAAGAAATCTTGTTTGAATTCTTAAAAGCAATCCATTTGACTTAAACAATGTAAAAACAGGGATTTTTAGATGACAATGACTTCTTCTTCTTATATATCGTGGACTTTGTTCATTCTAAACTATCCTAAAAACATAGCAAAACATTCATAACTAAATTTTAAGTGAATAATTTAAAAATGAATGGCAAGTTGATTTGTAGAATCCTGGATTATCAATTGTTGGATGAGCATATCGAGAATTCACGAATTTTCATTGCTCTCTTTTCAGCATAGGGCGTGTAAATCCTGAGTTATATGCTCTAGGTGCTGGTTCATTGAAGTTTGATGGTATGAAGGTGGGAAACTACCTAAATCAGTCAGGAGGATGGATGCAGAATTACGCCAATGTACTTTGTATTAACTCCTGGCAGGTATACGTTGAGCAGCCCTCATGTTTGCTTTGATGGCAATGCCACTCTAATATTATTTTGTTCAAACTATAACATGTAAAGAACAATCATTGTAATTATAAACTATAAAGAACTTTATAAATTTGGTGACATGTACCATTCTTACCTCAAAAGCATACATCCAACAAAGACATGGTTCTCCTAAGTCTTTCTTAATTCATTCCTTGACCTCTTTCTCTTTAGTTGCTTCGGCAGAACCTTCTTGTCTAATATAAAATAACTTCAAGTAGAATCAATGAAAGACATACCAGCCTAGACATGGTCCGCCCGAGTCCCTCTTAATAGTTTTCATTCCAAAGTTCCCAAGTGTGGCAAAACCATGTTGATCACTAGGAGATTTGAGTTGTCTCCCACATTTGGAATTTTGCCATGTATAGCTGAACAAAATCTTTGCTTTGTCGTTCCAGTGCCATCTCAGCATCGGTTTCCTTCCAAAAACTTCTTCAAAATTAAATCTCATTCCTTCCTCCCCTCCCATGTCCCTTGTATTTTGTTTTGTAAGATTGACCCAAATTCTATGATCATATCATTCTCACACACCAAACAGGGTCCAGTGTGGCTTTTGCATGGGTTAACAAACATTGGAGGACTCCACTTAGTTCTCCCAAACTCCATCCTAGTTATTGATAGATCAACTATGGTGGGTTCTTTAATCAGTGAGAGTAACCATATGAAGATTGCTTTTATTATTAGGTCTACTGGGTTCTATTAACCAAGCCATTGCCTATCACTAGCTCATTCTTTAGCGGTTTGTGTTAGAGCTATTGTTTCCTCAACCTGGTTATTCATTGGAACGATTAAGTTGATAACACTTGAGCTGTAGCCTGCAGACTTGAAAAAGTACAATTGTGAATTTAGATATGGAAGGCTTTTCCTTTAACGGAGAGGATATTGGAAATGGTTCTCTTTTATCTTTCTACTGTCATTTAATCGATCATGCTGCTATATACGAGACATTCCTCTTTCATTATTTTTCATTATTCAATCTAATGGCTATTCACTCCTTACCTTGTAGGTGAAAAGGTATATTGATAATTATACTGCTTCATCTGTCATTGGATTTTCTGATGAAGACTTACTTCATACTCGTAGCTTGTATGATGATGCAATGGAGAATTGGTCCTACATTAGAAAAGGCTTATTATCTAATGATGACAGAAGCGACAATATACCTTCACTTAAGAGGCAAATTGACGCATACTCTAATTTCCTAGCAAGTGTTGCTGAGCTAGCACGTTCTAAATGGACGGAATTTAATTTAAAAATGATGACTCTTGGTTTTGGTCTCATGTTAGCTTCACTTTTTGTCCATTTTCTTGCTATCAAGAGGGTTAGGAAACAATGCAGCCGTTCTTTTGCAAATGAAGATTGTGGAACAACTTTTGAATTGATGCTTTCTTGCTTTTTGGTGGCAATACGTGCATGCAGCTTTCTCTCAAATAGCTTCATTTGTAAGTTGGAAATCTCTCAGATCTAAATTTACTGCAGTATGGCATATGGTTGCTTCCCCTCCCCCCCCCCCCCCCCCCCCCCCCCCAATTTCCTTGGGATCAGTGGAAGAAGGAAAAGTGACAAGTTTTCTGTTGGCTACTACTGGCATTATCATGCTACGATATTCAATTGCAGAGCAGAAACATTTTCTGAAAGTAAGTATTTAAGCTTACGTTAACAGATATCTTACTTTGAATAATTTATTAAAAATGTCAGTTAACTGTGTATTGGTTTCTATTGCAGGTTGTCATTTTCCTTCTTTTGATGATCTACTGTAGATTTACAATTGAAGTTGGTCTATTGAAGCAGGCTGATACATCTGCATTCTTGAAAGTTTATCCTTCATGGGTGCTTGAAATTGCATCCCTAGTTCCTGGTTGGACTTATGTAACAGAAGCCGTGCCAATTATCGCGCTGATATTATTGGCACAGTTGCTTCTTAAAAACGTTGCTGGCAGCCAATTTAAGGGAATGTGGCAATTTGTTATGTATGGAACAATTTTCTGTTATATCCTTACTGGAGTCCATTGGGCTTTAGAAAATGATGTGTTGCATTTCGTTCCAGCGGTTGTGGGTATAGGAAAAAGTTGCATTCCAAGAATAATCTATGCTATTGGACTAGGACAACTGTCGTTACTACTATTTAGGCAACTATTTGGTGAAGACAAGCCTTTAAATTGCAGAATAACTCTAGTAACCAAAACAGTTGCCATGTTAGCTGCATGGAGTCCAACAGTGATTATTCTAGCGGGAAAGCAAGGTTCCTTGGTCGCTTTGGCGTCTGTTCTTGGAGGTGAAATTTTATTTGGACTTCACTGTATGTTACTAAATTATATTAGTGTTTACCCACAGTCTTCTTACATATGCTGCTGCATGTTACCTGCCATGATATACACCTCAAATGATTTATTCATTCTTTTTTAGAATAGTTGAGTGATTAATCAGGTCTTTGATAACAATTTTGTTTTTAATTTTCTATTTTGAAAATTATGTTTGTTTCTTTTCAACTACTTTACAATAGTTTCACTTTTCTTAAAGAAATGGTTGAATGCTTAGTCAGATTTAAAAACCAAAAAATACTTTTTGAAACAACTTTTGTTCTTTTCAAAACTTGGTTTGTTTCTTTGAAACATGGGCAGAAAGTAGATAACGAAAGAAAAAATAAAAGGAAATTTTCTTTATATTTTTCTCCATCTAGTTCCTGTCATTGATTTATTTGTTCATCTTGGTAGGATATTGCATAATAAGTATGGACAATCTAAAACACGGAGGGGATGGAAATGATAGAATTCTGACAGTTGACAGTCTTCCTGTAACGCAGTGGAGCTTGTTTGCTATTTGCCTCTTTTTTAGCTCTGGCCACTGGTAATTTATCTTTTCTTTATTCGAGTCTTAAGTTCCCCCGGCTCCCTCTTGTTCAACAGTCAACATCGCGTCGAATATCTTCAATTCTGTAATTTTTTGAATGCTTATTTTCCTTTTCTATTCAATGACTCGATATTTCTTATATGATATTACCGTCTGCTTACCCATGGGAGATTCCTGTAGGTGTGCTTTCGATGGCCTTCGCTATGCTGCTGCATTTATTGGGTATGTCTTTACTTGTGCGCTGAAAACTCAATGTTCTCAATTAATGTTGCTATAAAGCTGTTTTCAATGGTCTGTTTAATATTCTGTACATCATTTCCAAAAGTCAGTGTACGACTATTTTTCTTCGTGCATTACTTTCTAAAAAAAACTATTTTCTTGTTCTTTATTAAAAGGCTGTGTCCAAATATACATTGGTACTTCCTTTACTTTTTTCTTTTTTATTTATACCAATTTATAAATCAATGCATTTTAATCTCTTTATTTATTTATTTATTATTTTTTTAATCTCTTTATACGTGAAAATTAAGTTAATCTTATATATGCGCAATTATTTTAATATCTTACGAATTTCTTTGACACCAAAATCTTATATCGGCAAGTTGTCCCATTGAAAGAGTACACAAAAATACAAAAGTACAAATATTGTTTTGCTATTGTTAATATTATTATTATTAGTTTGATGCGGTTTCAAGTAATTGCCAAATATAGTTTTCTTAGAAACACCTTGTCTATTTTACGATTTTCGAAGAGGCCGATATTTTTCTTTTATATATATTAGTAAGGTTAAGTGAGATTCTGTCTTCGTACTTCCCTCATTCTTTACTTCGAAAATTTGAACCAACATTCACTCTTGATATACTTTGATGCTTTGAGAATGTGCCTAGCCACCTCCATTAGAATTTTCTTTTTAGGTTGATGAGATTTTTTCTTTTCTTGTCCTAAAACAATATTGGCTGTACTGTCCCCTTGTTCTTTTAGATCAAAATATTCACGTGATAGATTAAAATCCTGAACACTTGATGCACTAATCTCAGGTTTGACGAGTTTGTTCTAGTTCGCCAAGCAGTCCTTCTCATGATTGATACTTTTGGCTTCTCTATCATCCTTCCAATTTTTGGACTTCCTTTCATTGTTGCAAACAAATATTCATCTACTCAGGCTGCAAAAGTGGAAAGCGCTCTCTTCATGGGCTTATCTCAAGTAAGTCTTTTATCTATCTTTTGATCTTTCAAACTTTATCCAATTGTAACATGGTTTTAAACATTTCACTCTCAATTTCCCCTGTATCACTTTTAGGCTTACTTGATGTATGGGCTCGTAATGGCGGTTCCAGTGACAGCCACTATATTGTGCGTCATACTTCAAAGACGGCATTTGATGGTAATTACCTTAACTACTTCATTTTCTCTAAAGCAAGAATGAAGTTAGTATGAATTTAGAAAAATTGGAAGTTTTTTTTAAAAAAATTGCGGTATTTAGTACAAAATTAATATTGAAAATTTGAATTTTAAGAACGCTGAAAAACATGGTTCCAGACATCCAGTACTTTCAGGAATACTTTATTAGTATCCACTTCAAATGCATAAGTTAAACCCCGGCTTGAAATTACTTTTTAAGCAATTAGAAAACTACATTCCCCTAGTAATTTTAGGGTTAAAATATCAATTTTGATTCCTATACTTCGAAGTTTTTCATCGTCTAATTTTAGTTCTTATACTTTCAATAAATCTTAAATTTAATCCATATTGTTAACTTTTTTTTTAAAAAAAAAACTTCTGTTATCTATAACATTTTTCTTATAAATTTTGAAAATATATTCACACATTCCAGTTTCTTGCATAGAAATTATTGTTATTACTTAATCAATTTTGATAAAAATTAACTTTGAGTAATTAAATTTAAGATTCATCGGAGGTGTGAGGACTAATGGAACAATTAAACGTGCATGAACTAAAATTGAACAAATTTTAAAAGTATGATGACTAAAATAGTATTTTAACCAAATTTTAACGATGCAATATAATATAAAGAATAGGGTTTCTTTTGGTATAGTCTAGTTGTGACATTTCAAATCTTTGCAGGTGTGGGGGCTGTTTGCTCCGAAATTTGTGTTTGATGTGGTAGCTCTGATTCTAACAGACGTTTGTATTTGTTTAGCCACATTGTACTATGTGCCACATCTATCATCATAGGACCGGCAAAAATTGGTATGAACCTTCATCCATTGCATTGCAATGCTATTCTCATCTGCTATAATTGAACTTTTCAGGGCATGTTTTGTCTTAGGAGTAGGGATTGCTTTACTTGATCTAACGGGGATCTTTGGTTCTTCAGTGAAAAAAACATCGATTTCGTGACTTATTTATTTCTACGTTGTCGTAACAAATGGCTCTTCAAACTTAACAACTCGTTAGATTTAAGCAAGTCCACTTGTTGGTCCAAGCTTTTACTGGAAGATTTTAGTATGCTTTCATGAATAATTATTGTTTTAATTTCATCTATCTTCAGGCGTTGCTTAAAAAGAATAAATCTTGCGTAGAGATGGTGAAAATAAAGAAGTTAAGATTTGTAACTCAAGAAAGAAAGAAAATTATTTTTTAAAAGAACAAGATTGAATATCACATCTAAGGGTTGCTGAGATGACAACATTTGAGTGTTTATGATAGGCTGAATTTTATTCAATTCAATCCCTATTTTTACAAATAGTTTTGGGAGTACTTTTTTGCAAATAGTTTTTTAAACCTTAAATCTATGCTTAGTCTGCTACAAAGACCACCGGGATACTTCTATTTTCTTCAAGAAATTCACAAACAAATTTGGAGACTCCTTACGGCTGTTTGGTAAGCAATTCAAAAACAATGAAAACAAATTCATCTTTCCATGTGTTTGGAAGTAGAATTTAGATTCCAAATTATAATATTTTTCAAAATGTGTTTTATAATATATTTATAAACCAAGCTAATTTTAGTTAGTCTGTAATTAGGTTGAATATCAATTATTAGTAATTAATGAACTTGTTTTATGTTAAACTATTATATGATAGTTGAAATTCAAAAAATAAGTTAAATAATTTTAGTGATAGAGTTTTAAGAATTGATTTTTCCTCAGAGATTGCTTGCATGAATTCTTCAAAACAAAAATGTAATTCTTCCTCTAATTGATGATACTTACTAATTTATTGTTTTGATTTGAATCCCAACTTAAATTCCATCGCCCTAAAAGTGGAGTGTAATACTTGAGTACAATTGATTTAATCACCAAAAGAAATAGGAAATTGCCAAAAATAAGCCACGTTTAAGAGGGTTAAAGATTTTTGGGATGGGTCTTAAAATTAAAGAGTTCTAGGACTAATGGACATATGAAATGTCCCAATTGCCCCTGATAAAACAAAGTCCTAAAACAGGTGAAACAACTTGTACCTTCGGACGGAGGCGAGGGGGTACAACAAGGTGACTTGGACGAAAGGACGGCAAGTGTCTTTGGACGGCGGCGACACGACAATACAACTTTACCTTTTACTGAAATTTTGTGTGGGAAACTGAGGAAGAAACTAATGAGAAAATGGTCAGTGTCCATGTAATCTATGCATGCTAAATTGTCTATAGATAGTGTTAGTTTGTGGACTTTATAAGTCACATGGTTGAATCTCAAAAAATTTGAAGAAAGTGAAAGTTGTTGAGTGTTCATTAATAAATTATATTTTATTAATTTGTGCTATTTTATATATTTTATATTATTATTATTATTATTGTTATTATATTTCTTCGATATCTGTGTTTTCATTGTAACTCAATTTCACAACACTAACTTTTATTTTTTTAGATATTCGACTATAAGGTGGTTTATTATCATTTTGAAGTTTTTAGACATTTTTTGTTTTGATTTTGGCATTCAATTTTTCTTTTCTTTTTGTGATTTTGAGTGTGTTACCTTTTTTTTTTTTTTTTTTGTTCCAACACAAAAACGTGTACCTCAACTTCCAAGCTATTGTGAAACATGTTGGTCAGGGTTTAAAGGTAATTTAAGGTGGGTATGAATATGTTTTAAGTAGAAAATTGTAGTAAGTGGTAATTTGAGTTTAAGAATTTGTAAATTTGTCACACACTTTTTTTCATTTTGTAGATTTGGAAAATATACAAGTGTAACTCGAGTGCTACACCTAATATACACTTGATACACTTGGTGCACCTGGTACACAGTTGATACACTTGATACATCTTATAACTTAATACACCTGATATACACTTGATATATGTTTTTAATTTAATGATAATTAAGTAAATATGTCTAATGACATTTGGGTAAATACGTTGATCTTTATCAACTTAAGGGTCAAAACACATGAAACATCTTTTTATGATGCGTTTGAGGCAAAGAGTGAGTTATTATAGTTCTACATTATTATTATAGTTGGGTTATAATAGTTTGTGTGTAGGGTGTAGATTATTTCAGTTTAGGTTATAATAGTATGTGTTTGTGGTTTTTATTTTTATAATAAGTATATATTTTTCTTTTCTAAGTCCTTTAACAAAAAAAATTTCCTCATAAATTCAAATATTTGGTATTTCAAGTGTGTATCAATTGTATATCAAATGTGTATCAAGTGTATATCATGTGTATCAAGTGTATATCACACATACCAAGTGTATATCACACATACCAAGTGTATATCACATGATCAGATGTATATCACATGTGTCTGGTGTATATCACATATCAAGTGTATATCACATATATGAAGTGTATCAAATTCCTACTAGAATGATATCAAGTGCATATCACAGGTGTATTGTATCAAGTGTGTATTAGTAGGATATCGAGTGTGTATCAATGGTGTATCAAGGTGCATTAGGTGTATACCATTGAACTTTGTTTTTGTCATTTTTGCAAAAGTAAATAAGTAGGTGCTATAGGCATAATTTTTTAGAGAAATTCAGGGATATGACAAAAAAGAGAGAGGGTGGTTAGAAAAATAGCAAAATTTAAAAGGAATAAGAAAAATAGCAATTTTGGGTGTAACCGATTTTTCGAAATTACAATATTCCTATTTTACCCCTACACGGTGTTGGTTTCTGTTTTTTTTTTTTAAGGTGTATTTGGCGTATTGGTTTTCACATATTTTTCACTATTAAATGTACATATCTGATATAATGTATTTATGTAGTTAGAATGTTTTGAATTGTTTTAGATACAATTAGATAAATTTATTTTCTAATTGAGTGTATTATTATATTTATTGTAGTTTGAAATATAAATAAATTAAACCCCTAAGATTATGATATTTATTGAAATATTAATTATACTCTCTATTTTGATTTATTTTATTTTCAATTATAATATAATTAACACTCTAAGATTATGATGTTTAATTAATTAGATATATTTAATTCTATATATAATTCAATTACATCCCACATATTGAGATGATTATTTATATTTATTAGTATTTCGGAATGAAATCTTGAGAAGGAGATGCACGTATGAAAAAACAATAAAATCCCTAAGATTGTGGAATTTGTTTAAATAAATAACTAATTACTTAATCAAATTCCTAAAAATATTTTCTTATTTACGGTTATAATTATATATTCAAAAAATATAATAAATTCAAAATAGAATTGAGTTGTTTTAGATATAGTTAGATAGATTTATTTTTTAAATAAGTATATTATTATATTTATTGTATTTTTGAAACATAAGTAAATTAAACCTCTAAGATTATGGTATTTATTGAAACATTAATTAATATATATTTAAATTTATTTTATTTCCAATTATAATAAAATCAACATCCTAAGATTATGGTGTTTAATCAAACATCAATTAATACCTCATTAGATATATTAAATTCTATATATAATTCAATTAAATCCTACATATTAAGGCGATTATTTCAATTTATTAGTATTTCAAAATTAAATCTGGAAAAGGGGATGCATGGACGGAAAAAAACAATTAAATCCCTAAGATTATGATATTTGTTTAAATAAATTGATAATTACTTAATCAAATGCCTAAAGATATTTTGTTATTTACGGTTATAATTATATATTCAATTACCACTTATTTTATCCGAAAATAATATTTGAATCACTTTAGATTCAGTTAAATATATTAGTTTTTAAAATTAATGTCTAATTAGATTTATTTGAATTTGAAATATAGTTGAATAAAATCCCTACATTTATGGTAATTGGTTGAACAAACGTTTAATTGGGAATTAAATTTCGATAAGGAGATGTAGAGACGAAATCTGTGAAATACGTGGTATTTCACGGAAATATTAATAATATTAATAATATTGTTATATATATATATATATATATATTAATTATTGGAAAAAAAGATATAATAATAATATTCATTATTATTATTTATAATAAATATGTTTTAGGGTTTTATTGTTGCGTGAAGGATAAAAATATTTTCAAAACTTCTTCCTCATGCATCAGCCGTCACGTTTAATCTCTATCGTCGGTCGCCTTGAACATCGCCATCTGCGTACGAAGCCGCCGTCGAACAAGTCTTTTATCGCTGACCGCCTTGAATATCGCCATCCTCAAACGAAGCCACCGTTGGACGAGTCTTTTACAGCTAGTCGCCTTGAACGCCGCCCTTCGCGTACGAAGCCGTTGTCGAGTCATCATTCGTTCATCTCCCTCCGGCGAGAGCACTGTTGTACGTCTTTTCATTAGCTCTTGTCCGTCGGTCTCCGATCTGTGCTGTCGCTAGCCTAGTCGTGTCAATCTTTGTTGTTGTCCACGGATTGACTTTGGGAGTATTTGGAGCTTTAGAAAATTTTGGGGTTGGGTTGGTTGTTGGAAGATGTGAGGTTAGATGATGTGTTTGAGGGATAGTGTTTTAATGATAGTGTGTTTGGGGAATAGTGTTTTAATGATAGGGTATTTTGAATTTTAAGATAATTGTAACGGGAAGGTGAAGAGTTTATTAGGAATAGGGGCATTTTTGACAATTTTATACATGTATTTTATTTCTTTTTTTCGATTTTGTCATTTTTACAATTATAAATTCTTTTTGCTATTTGTCCAAAGTAAACCTTAATATTTGCTATTTATCTAGTCGACCCAATTTTTTAAAGGGCCAACAAGATAAATGACAAAATATAACGTTTAATTTTGAAAAATATCAAAAAAGTTTTAAAATTATAAAAATATCAAAGTGAATTTAAAATTATTAATAACAGGTCAAAATACTCATAACTAATTCAAACCATCTAAACATTCAAATCCTAACAACTAAGATTTTATAATCTAAACATTAAATCAAATCCTAATTTTAGTACTAATAAATAACCAAATATTTATAAATTCTAACCATCAAGATACACCTGACATGACCCCTAATTCTACCAATATTTTTCAAATAAAAAAAAAACACTAAGCATATTAAAATTGACCTAAATTTATGAAATCAAATACATTACCAAACAAAATTTATTTTACCAAATCACCAAATCAAATACAACGCAAACAAAAAATACATGGTAACAAAAACTAGTATACTAAATTTTATTTACCAAATACACTACCTAAATTTACCAAATAAAAGAATAATGTAACTAAATTTGTATACTAAATTTTATTTACCAAATCAAATAAAAAGCGGTAACTAAATCAGTAAATTTTATTTATCATACTTTCCCAATCTACCAAATCTACCAATTATCAACGAATATTTTAGAGACTCAAAATAAAACCAGACAAAAGCGGAAAAAAAAAAAAACTAATCAAATGCTTAGAATGAACTGACAGTTTCTTGGATTTTTATCATTTAAACCCCTAAACAACTAAGAGACCATATCTGGCCTAGGACAAGTAGCGTGAATAGCTTCCTCACGAATGCCAACTGCTACACTTATTCCTCAATGTCATTCAACTCTTGAGCGTACAACTCGGACAACATAAATGGGGAAACGTCTATGATTGAAAACCCTAAAATTAACCTAAAAAATATTCAAAAATATTCAAAAAAAATATTCCAGTTCTTCGCCTCCATGATACTCCATTACTCTTCTCAATGCCATGGAACCATCTTCTTCTCCGACGTTGGCAAGTCTGGTTTCACTACTCATAAACAAGAACCATTGGCTCCAATTCGATCAAATCATTGATCATGTTATCGTAATAAAATCTTTTAGGAGATTTTATTTTATATTATATTGTTTGGTAAGCTTATAATTATTAGGTTATATTTTTCTTTTCTTGATATCCTTATTTGAGTATAAATATCCCTGTAATGGCCACTATT